>CAIGRP010123093.1:0-16955 GCA_903798385.1 Fraxinus cuspidata | reverse complement strand
CACATATATGGTAAAAGTTACCAAGGAAGGAATTATCTTAATTCGTCTTTCACTTATATGGTATTTATGTATTCTCTATTAAAATGATGCCCATATATAAATCTGCAGTTTAGGAAATTGCATGTGTAGTCCCTGAACTATTGGTCACTAAATAATTTGGTCCTCTAACTTTCATCCTCTTACACTAAGTTCTTAATTTCATAATTAATGACTATAAAGGATTTTAGGGGTATTACATTTGCGGGTGTGGGTTTTCACACGAACAAGTTTTTGATGCAGTTGTCGGGAATAACGAATTTAATTTTAGTTTAGTAATTTATATTAAGTTTAATTTTTTTTGTTCTTTTTAGGCTTTAATTGAATCTTTCTTGTTTCACTCTTTGTAGGTCTCTACCGATTTATACAAGTTCTTAACATGATCGAGATTCTTCTTATAGATCCCAAGATTGATAGGACCTTCAAGTAACGCAGAAGAGAATAGAGAAAAGCTAGGGTAGTGGCTGTGAATTAAAAATTTCAAGATACACTATAGGAAGCAGTACTTCTAATTTAGCAACCATCTCCTATTCAGCTGGTATTAGTAGAGGGTTATGTTAATCCAACATCTATCCACTCTTTGGACAAGCTAACTTCCACATTCGACCAAATATCATAAAGCTCTTCCAGAATTATCATGACATTAGATTCTGTGAGAAGGCCACATAGAATCCTCAAGAACACATACATGCTGCTATCAAGCCATGCGAATTAATCAGCCATGAAAGAATGCCACAAGATGCATTTCGAATGTGTCTATTCGTTCACACTCTAAAGGAGGTTGTATAAGCATGGATGTTTTCTCAACCTCCTAGAAGCATACAATCATTGAACAACATGGTTCAGAAATTCACCATAAAGCTCTTGTCTCCAACTCAAGTTCATCAAATCCAGAATAAGGACCGCAAGAGCTACCTAGAAGCATGAGAATGGTACAAGAGTTTGTATAGGAAGTGTACCAATCTAGATCCTAAGCAAGCTCAAGTGTATCTCTTCCATTATGGTATACATCAGGAGTTCAAAATATGGTAGATGCTTAAATGGGAGGATCGATAATGGCTAAGGACGTAGATGATGATTATGAGCTGTATGAGAAAATAGCAGAAAATCAATCGACATGGCCAAGGGACACGAAAGTCTAGAGTAAAACAGCTAGTATACATGATATGGACGCAATGACAGCGTTGACAGCACAAATGGAAGCAATAACTAAAATGCTTGACACTTTAACCCATTTGTGAATATGGTACAAACTCCAGCTCCAGTGTGCGCAATAGGGAGATCACATCACTGCAAGTTGTCCTTTGGTTTCTACTTAAATGGGTCAGCCAACAGAGGTTAGTTATGCACAAAACTTGTAGAGACAGTAGAACTACCCCAACAATTACCATACAGACTGGAACAAGCAGCCAAACTTCTCATGGACTAATAATCAAGGGCAAAATTATCAAAATAGACTACTCGGGTTCCAATAGTAGCTACAACATCAGCAAGAGAGAAGGTGATGTTGAAGATTTGTTAACTCAGTACATCACAACGACTGAGGGCAATTTTCAGAATTAACAGGGTCATATCAAGAATATAGAACAGAAGGTAGGATAGATAGCAGCTGCAATAGACAATAGACCACATGGTACCTTGCCTAGCGACTCAGAGAAAAATCCACAAGAGCATGTACTAATAGTTGAGGTGGTGAGTTTTGAATTTTAAGAGTTACCATCATTTATCCCTGTTACTCAGATTCAGACCATCACCACTAGAAGTGGGGTTCAGCTATCAAAAATTACTACAAGAAAGAATGAGACTGAGGGTACTCAGGTATCTACAAAGGACAATAAACAAGTGGAGTATTCTAAAGAATCAACAAAGAAGGATCAGCAAACATTTTCGGACAATCCACGATTGAGGCAACAGTTCCTATCAAAAACTTGCACAACCTGTCTCATTTCTTCAAAGGTTGATAAATACCAAGCTGGAGAAGTAGTTCAAAAAGTTCCTGCGAGTCCTCAAAAAGCTGCATGTCAATGTCCCTTTCATTGATGCGATCCTTCTAATTCCAAACTACTCTAAATTATTGAAGGAAATGTTGACTAAGAAGAGGAAACTGCCTGAGCATGAACCAATAGACTTATCTGAAGAGTACAACACAATCATTTAGCGTGGGATCCCTCCCAAATGTAAAGATCCAGGGAGTTTCACTCTACCATGCTCTATAGAAAATTTATATGATATAAATTGTTTAATTGATTCAAGAGCGAGTATTAATTTTAATTCTCTTGCCTCTTTATAGGAAATTGGGATTACTAAGATGGTATCTATTATCTTTAGCTGGCGGACCAATCTCTGAAGCACCCCTACATAATAGTCGTAGACATGTTTATCAAGGCAGGGGAGTTCATTTTTACAGCTGGCTTCATCATCCTAGACATAGAAGAGACATTAAATGCCAATAATCCTGGGAAGGCCATTCTTGTCTACAAGCCGAGCCTTACTAGATTTTGATACTAATGAGATAGTCTTGAAAGTGGAGCATATGCAACAAAGATTCACCATGGAGAATCCAAATAAGCAACCCTCATATTTTGAGGATTGCCAACGAGTAGATCATCGGGAGAGCTACAAAGGCACACTGGACACGTGAGAAATTACTTGTAGGGAAAACAATGAAAACATGATTATTTGGAGACCTAAGGATGAGCCGAGGAAGTGCAATGACTGTATCAAGTGTAGGGTTTAGAAGCCGCCATGAAGAGCCTAGAAACAACACGAGTCAATCTAAGGACTTTAAAACAAAGCGTTTATTGAGAGGTAACTCAATCTTTCTTCACTTTTATTTATTATGTTTTTTATTTATAGGATAATCTGGATTAGTTATTAGTTTTAGTTAGGGAATTATCATCCACTTCTCATTTCCCCTTAGGTCCTAGAGATATTAGTTGGTGTACTAGATGTTTGAGCTAAGTAACACATGTTCCTAATTTTTATCCTTAATATTTTATTTAATCGCATTGTGTAGGAACATGACGCAAAACACTTAAACAAAATTTCCCAATGAGACAATGGAAGCAATAGGAAAAGTTAGCCATTGGATTTCACGCCATATCAGGGGAGTGTTTTCTTCATTTTCTTTCCCATCCCTTTATATACGGACTTATAATTCAAGACATTGTGAATAATGTCTAATTTAAATTTGGGGGTGGAAAACATGAGTTTTCTTTTGTTTTGTGTGTTTTTGTATATGTTTTATTGCTTTAGGTATTAGAAAAATACAAAAAAAAAAAAAAGGATGAAATTTGGTGAAAGTCTTAAGTTAGAGGCGATTTACATGGATATGTGTTTAATGAGGAACATTGTACTAACCAAGGTATAAAAAATATTTTGTTTGAAAATTTCTCTTCGTAGTCTTTATGACTCGAGTAATGAAGTCATGTGATTGGGGAGTCATTGGGTTAAAACTTGTTAAATAGGTCATTTAGAATATTTAAGGGAAAGAATGTTACAAATAAAGAAAAAATGTGTTAAAAAGAAAAAAGAAAATTGAGAAATAAAATATAGAAAATCAGAAGAAGCAAGTGCATGAAACAAAAGATGCACCAAATGTCTTGATTGAGTATTTAACACTTATTTAGATAAATTCAACTTTTGCTAAAGGATTATTAGCCTCCTAAAGATTGAATCAATCAGACTTGGTAAAGAATACTTATTTATTGACGTGTTGAACTACAATTGGTGAGATTTACCTAAACTAGAGAGGTGAGAATAGTATAAAATTCAACCTTAGATCACATACTTGAAAAGAGCGAAAAAATGTTTGGGGTATCTGAATATCGAGTGAGGATAAGAATATATTTGGCTATTAAGGGTCCAGAATGGAACAACTTGTGAATTCATGATGCTATACTTAATTATTCACACATACACGTCGACTTGACGCTGGAAAAGTAGACCGTGATTCATGCATTGTGATCACGAAGTTGTGCTTAGATTCAATATCTTGATTTCAATTCTAAGATAAAATGTCGGGTTAGCTAGTTAAATATATTCGCATGTTTGTGTGTTTTTTTTTATAGTTGGGTTTTAGTTTTATTTGAGGACAACAAAGATTCAAGTTAGATGGCTTGATAAGTGTAGTTTTTACACATATTTGGGGACCTAAATGATGATATTTTGTTATTCTTTGGACGAATTAGTGTCAAATTTGTGATTTATTGCTTTTACTAGGAAAAACTCATGTTTGGATTAAGAATTGAAAGAAATAATGGAATATGGCTAAAATAAAGGAAATTCAAAGTTCGGGGGTTAAAGTGAAAGTACTCAAAATTTATGACGGACCTCACGATGAATATTCGAGAGTACTAGGTGTCAATCAGATGAGAAAAATAAGTCAAGGGGATGAAATATTGTCAAAGCATTATCAAACATCAATATCCAGCTGAAAGATTTATGCTTCGGATTTTTTGCCTTAGATTGAAGCTCATTTTTGACATAGCAAACTCTCAAATTGGAAAATGATACCTAAATAACAATTTAACCCCTGGGTTAACTTTCAATGCATTTTGAATTTCCTCAATCGGATATTGGAAAAAAAGTTATGATAAAAATATTGAAGACTACTCGAGACAAACCTAAGCGTGCCCTAGGCCTGTAGAGGAGGCCCACACCTCCTCCTCTACTAGGAATGGGAAAAAAATTCAATTTTATTTTTTTATTTTTATTTTTTGGTAGCAATTCAATGCAAACTTTTTGACATCTTTTAAAATACCAAAATTCGACCAGAACGTGGGAAGACCTCCTTAGACCTATAAATCTCTATATTTTACATATTTTGGAGGTGAAGAACGACACTTGATCATCAAAAGGTGAATTACTCAAGATTCTTGAAGATTACTCAACCAAAATTAAGCTTTCATTCATGAGAGTGGATTTCTCCACTTTCTTCCATTTTTTCTTAATTCGGATGATGTTTTCCCATATTATCTTGTATAATTTAATTAATAGGAAGATAGGCTAGTTTTCCTTTGTATTGGATGAATGATGAACCCTATTTTTTATTTATTTTAATTCAAGACAATTAGTTTAATATTTCTTGATATTTCTTGATTGGTTTTGCATTCCCATTGAACTATTTGATTGTTTGATCACTAATTAGATAGTAAGTTGCTTGTTATAGTGTATGAATACTCACAATAAATTTAGAACGTGGCAAAATCAACACATGGACAATAGGTATTTGAAATAATATCTATGACACGCGTAATCACGTGTGATAAATGTTGTGAATCAATGCTTGTTTTTTGTATGAATTTGGATTAGGAATATGACCTGGTCGTGTTAAATTTATGTTAAATATATTTTGGAAAAGAATATTGAATAAAAATGGATTATCGATTATCTTGAACACGTGGATTTACTAGACTACAAATTAAGAATTGAATTAAATTGCAATAGGAGGATTCAATATTCCAATAAAAACATTCACATATTATATAAATAGTTCTTTTGCTATCTTAGTTTAAGATTAGTTTAGAAAATATACAAACCATTTTTTTAATATTATGTTATTTTGAATTTGATAAAAGCTAATGAACTCGATATTAGACCTTATTTCTCGTGGGAATTATAAACTTGAAACTCGCTGATTTTTATTCCTTGTCAACGATCCCCGTACGCTTGTGGGCGTGAGTTTTCATACGGACACATAGCAATTCTTCACAGATGCATATCTGAATAATACACAATAACCTGGCAAGGAACGACATGAACACTTTGTGGTGCAATCATAGCTTCGAAAGATCCTGACGGATCGAAGGATCCTATGTCCCCATCCAAACTTTTGAGTCAACAGGCAACGAAATCAGAATTGTAGACATGCAGTTATAGCATGGTAAGTAAAATGTTAAGGAAATTATGTTTAATCATATGAAGTGGTGATGTAAGATTCAAGAGCGATGCATCAGGAAAACACAGTGGAATCGGGAAGGAAAATGGAGAAATGACGGTAACATAAAGAAAAAGTCCATTGGTAATAAGAAAATTTCTCTCAAAATCAATAGCAAATAAAGTATTAGAGCACATTCTATGATCAAGAAAAATTGAAATAAACAACATAACATGTATATATATGCATTAGAAGGAGCCTATCACATTCCTAGAATCCCAAAGGACTCGTTCATCTGAACGACATGCAATCTTGACCATTAAATATGAAAAGACGGGGATGAACGGCTAAGAATATGTGCATAAGAATGGGAAAAGTTAAAAAAGTCTCTGGAACCATGCACAAGCTGACAATAAAAGACTCAATTGATATTATTGACATTCTATTTGTCCTGAACATTAATTATAAATTATAGAAATCAAGCTAACTTATAAAGGAAGTTCGCGACTTCGGAATGTGAAATTGAAAAAGTCCTAAATTTAATATAAATAACAAAACCGGACTTGGGGGACTATTTGTTAAACCAAGAAATGCTTCGACGAGATAGAAAGCAATATGCAAAGGTGACAAAGAAGCAAAGGGCTTACCCAAAAGTCACGAATCATTTACCATATACAAGCTGGCTACAAGCTGTCAATAAGGGGCGCATGGGCAAATGAATGAAACATGAATCATAACCGAAACTAGTTAGAAAAAAGCCAATAAGAAGCCGCCACCTGGCATTATGCAAATATTACCAAACTACACCATTGCTAGGAGGAAATCTATAAATATCCGACTAATTTAAAGAAGAAGGTATGCAATTCAAATATCACCATCTCAAATAGTTATTTCTCTTCTTATTCTAGTTAAGCATCTAGAATAGTGAATTTAGGAGGTGAAAATCAGAGCTAGGTAAGAGGATTGATTGATTGTATTTACATTTGATCTTCGATTGTAATTATTTTATCAAGAAAATCATTTGATGTGATTTTCACCAACACATCAACCACGCAATAGAAGACCTTATGTGGGTCGTACTACTCTAGAGAATAAGATCAAGAACTTTGTCAAGTAAGGGAAAATATAGATTTTAATACTTGAGTATTTGGATTGTTAAATTCTGTTATAGATGATTTTTTTCTCGAATGTAACAGAGCCGAGATGGTTAACGTAGTGTTGCCATTTTTTGTTGGCTACATTTTTTTAAACGAGTAGTAAGTTCAAATTAGTCTCTTCTTAATAGATGAGAACTTTAAATATCAACGTGACTTACAAATTGAAGTGTCAATTTTCTCTATTGACACTACCCACTATGTGAGTTAAAAGATGTGCGACTTGATGTCGCTAAATCTTGACAACGTGCTTTTGTAGCAATGTTCTAGTTCACATAAGATCTCAAATCTTAAGTATTAAATGAACAAAAATAAATACGAGATAGACGAGGAGACTGAAAAAGGGATCAAGAAGAACATATAAGGTAGTAAGTGCTTGAACGTGGCTTTGGCTGAGAATCAATATTATAAATGTTCAAGTGCTTCAACTATACGGTTTGAATCTCTTAGCTTGAAAATGATTAAGTAAAATGATGCTGCACTTGAATATATTCCTCTTAGTGTTGTTTATGTGTCAACAATATACATATTGGACCTTGTATGGATGGTGGATTCAAGAGTTAGAAACCTACTTTATATGAAATCGAGAAGTGTCTTTATTTTATTGTCGAGTCTTAGACTAAATAAAAAATAGATATATACAAATAATGAAGATGGAGTGGAGGTTTATATGACTTGTACATGCAACTTATTGTTGCAGGTGGAGAAACTGGCATCCTATTTGGTATTAAGATAGTATCAAAGACTTTACTAAAATTGATCTCAATTGTTCTTCTAAAAGTGGTCTCTAACTTGAACTTATATGTGGTAGTTCCGTTTCGTATTCACAGTGATGATGTTTATTATGGTTTTGGATATTTATACAATGGTTTGAGGTTTTGAGTTGAGAAAAATTTCGAAGATGTAAGAGCTAAGCTTTCATAGAGTAAATCCGTCCGAATTTCTTTTCGGGCTATTATTAAAAGAGATAGAGATGAAACCTCATTTTTTCATTATATTTATAGATGGATTCATGCGTTTCAGGTGTGTTTCTGATTTTCATAAGTTGATATTATATTGATTTAAACTTTTCTAAAGTGGAATAGAAAATCAGATTATGGATACAAAGACTTTGAGAAATGTTTGAGAAAGTGAATCTCTATCACAATAATTCAATGATTTTAGTAATAAAAGAAAAATTCTTACTGAACTGACTATTACTTGTTCACCAAACTATATGGTATATTGGGTAGAAGGAATGAAATATTACTAGATTTATTAAGATAATGCAGTACAATTTATGTATTTGTTTTTGGGTTAGTGTTGGTTAACTGCAACATGTCACTTAATGGAGTTTTTTTCTATGTTAGTACCTTCATAATTGTATAAGATTGAACATGTAAATAACCAAATATGGGTCATCTTAAACTTATGATCTACTATGTAAGTTCTTGATAATGAGTTTGAGAATATGAGTCTATTAAGAACGAAATGTATCTCTATGAGATGTACATGACATTCCAAAGGATATTTGTTCATAAGTGAAAGTTTGGATGGATATCAAGTCACAAGATGTGACATTTTTCTTAGTAAGAAAGAAATGTTTTGGAGAATATTAGTAAAATTAATAATATGTGTGTCAGTGAATTATTTTAAATACGTAAGAGTTAGTTTAAGCTTCTGATTTAAGTGGAAGTAATCTATTTTTAAGTGAGAGCTATCTAATTTCAAGGATTCTTGGTTTAGAAAACTCTTTACTTATATGAGTACAAAAATGAATATTGAGGAAAGTCATGGAAGTATATATATATATGGAGTGTAAAATTCCAACCTAACTCGGGATGTGGTGGAAGTTCTAATTGAACATTGAATTTAGTAAGAACATTTATGCTCAATATGTGTGTTGAGTTAGATAAATTTTTGATGCTAGCCATGATGTTTAAACTTAGAGTTACACCAAATATACCTAGAGACTGTATTTTTTATTCTCAATTGAGAATTGATTAAAGAGATCCACGTGAATTGACTTGTAGATTTCACGTTAAATGCCTTTTGTATTGTGGTAACTTTATATTTATACTCATGACCTAATGCAGTCATCTTGATAGTGGTACTTGATTTTTGACAGGTTTAATTCTTGTATGAAATTTCATCATATGGATGAAAATTACTCTATATGTAAAGGTCTAATGGTAGGGTGTAATTCTAATTTTGATATTGATGACATCGGATTGGTTAAACATAAGAAGGAATGTATATAGACTGTTTTGAAATGGTTGTTCTCAATCTTTGAGATGAAAGACATGAGTTTAAAAATTTGTATATTTTGTATTAAAAAGATTATTCCAGTCGCTTTGTCACAAGAGTTGTATACTATGAAGACTCTAAAATTTTTTGTAACTATATAATTGCTACCCTATTGATACTCCTATACCGGAAGACGACCATATGAGTCTTTATAAATGTCCAATGACTCTATAAGTGCACAAAGAAATATTTAGAGAACTATATCTATTACAGTTATGAGTTAGAAATATGCTATTATGTATACTTGCCCTAACATTTGTCATGCCATATATCTAGTCAGTATGTATTAATTTTACCCTTAGGAAAGGTATTGTGATACATGAAGGGTACTGCTATTAGTTATTCTATTTGTTGTTGAGGAAATAATTTGTGATTGGAATCGATATGCAGATTTCAACTAAAGATGAGAGTTAGTCGAGCACAAATAGTCACTAGATTTATGAACTCTTGCTATATAAGTAGCAAGAAACATATCTTGCAGTGTATATCTTGGCAGTTAAAGAAATTATTTGGTATAGATGTATTGAGTATCTAATAATACTAGTTTAGACTATGATATCCATGAGAGTTACACATCTATCTCATGTGTTGAGAATCTCAAATATCATGTGGAACCAAACACTCGATAGTATTTCTATGAGAGACATTTGAAAAAATGTGTCTTTGCGATATTTCTACATAAATGATGATATGTATCAATCATCATACTCTGAAGATATCTAGTGATATAATTATTGGTAATGTTGAATATCTAGAATTGCATAGAATATGATACATAGTGTATCAGAAAACCCTTTATTGAGTTTTGTATGCCCATAGATGAACAATTTTGAGTTTATGAGTAATTAATCTAGTGTTGGGATTTCGAGATAATGATTTGTATACGCATATAAAGTATGTCGAACGGGTTGAGATTGACTCACATGAAAATCACCTTAGACATTTTAGGGTATACTGAGATGAGACACATATTCGTTCGCCTTAATGAGATATCAAGATGAAATTACAGCATGAAATCGATATGGATTTCCATTTTCATTAAACCTGTTTGTTGTCAATCAAGTTCTCAGTTTGAGATTACCTGGAGTAATGAATGTAAGAATAACTCAAGTTGGGTATTGAGGAATACCTGAACTAGGATTTGTAAGGTGTTATTTATTTATAAAGAATATGATATATGCCCTAAAAAGGGGAAAAACATTGTAGCACGTGTTTCATACCATTTGTGGTTTTACGAACAATATTAGGTAAATGAGTAAATGGATCCCTACTTTCTCATTATGTAAGACCTAAGGTTTATATAACTCATATATACCTTTATGACTTTTGACTGTTTATTGAGATTTTATTTCATTATTGCTAATTTAGCATGTTACCAATGATTATGATTGATTTGGTTTGATAGGACATGTCTAAAAAACAACTGATTTAACGTTGAAGGGTTCGACTAGGAAAGGAAAACTATTTTGATCAACAAATATATTTGTAATCACTGGCCAAACAATTGTGTTTAACCATTTAGGGTATAAGATACAATTTTGAATACAATGATATGATGTGGGGTCAAATATGTTCCATAAATACTCGAGGGATCGAAAATACTTGAATTAATATTGAAAAATGGTTTGTAGTATAGTGAGTTGTAGTGTTCCTGTAGAAAATCTACTATATATTTCTAACATGTTTATAATACCTTGGGCTCTAATATTACTCGTTGGTCGCACTATGTATTTGTCGTATGAATTTTTGTGAGATAGCTTTTAAGAAGGATTGAACGTATGACGTTCATTGTCACTTATGGGTCAAGTTAAACCCAACATATGAGAGTGGGAGATATTAGAACATATGGGTCATGAGTTGTCCATGTTGGGTTATCTGATCAACCCGACCAGTAAGCTATCAAAATTGAATTGGAGAGAATGGTTTCAATAGAATTCAAACCCATAATTTCCCTAACTCCCTACAACTCACCTATAACTCCCTGCAACTTCCTAATTTTTGTTTAGGAAAAGAGGAGAAAAATTAAAGGGAATAAAACTATTGAAATTCGTATGGAAATTGGCACACAAGATAGAAAGTGCCTAGAACCATATTTTTGGCATAAAATCTTACAAAAATTGGCACTTCGGTTGTGGCTAATAACCCCTTCACTGTGATCAGAATTGAGACCATTTGGAGTGTAGAAAATGCAGATTTTAGAATTTTGAAAAGCAAAGTGATTCAACTACACAAATATCTTGGAATTCATTCTTTCATGTAAAATTGTTGACCCGTAATCATGTTTTAGAAAGCTGCGAATCCTTATAGTGTATTATTCTCTTAATTTTCTATGACTATCATGTCTACTAATCATGATTTTTAAGGTTAGGAATTTTCCGTACCCGAAAACAAATTTAGTCCAATGGCATTAATATTATTCCTAAACTTGTCAATCCAAGGTTCAAGTTACCACGTCTGCTATATTGAAAAAAGATTTTTCCTTTTAGGCTATGAATTGCACTATTTTTATTTCTTATTTTATAGAAAGGGGTACAAGACAATAAGTGTCTACATGTTTTTTAATGGTTCTTTTTGTGAAGAGATTCTATCTAAATCTTAAACGAGTATTAAAATAAGACCCATGGCACTTGAGACTCACCAATCAACAACCGTCCGACAAACCTAAGGTATGGAATAAATTGTTATTTATTTTCGAGCATGATTTATAAATCATTTCAGCTTAAATATATGAAATGATTATAATTAAATGTCTAGGATGAAATATATTATGCATATTATTATGTGACAAATATGGCTAGAATTTATCAGACTACTAGAAAAGCTACAACCTGTAAAGCAGCATTGAACCAAAGGTCCACATTCCGCCCTATGAGAATTACGTGATAGACTTGACTCGTTCGCTTATTGAGGATGTTCAAGACATCTATAGAGATAGACTACGATTGTGGATGCAGGACTGGAGATCGTGCATATCGAAGTTGTGTATAACATTATACACTCACTTCCACCTCAGTGGGAAGATGCAGGAGTTGTAGTTGAGAACAAGATGCTGAAGGAAACTATCCAAAATATCCATGGATGATTGAGTTTAGCCTATGCTATCAAACCTTTTAAATAGGTGGAGTGAGAGCTTACAATCACAAATGGAGCTAGAAGATGAATTTGAATTTGAGGTGGAAGATGAAGTTGAGCCCAAGCTTGAACCTCAATATGAGTCAGACCCAGAGAAAGGTTCCAAATTCGAGCATAAGGATGACTTTAGGTTGGAGTTAGTGGATAGTCTTGAGCCACATATCAAAATGGAAATAGAGTTCGGGCCTCGAGCAAAAGACTCTTCAGAAGAAGAGGCTCCAACAAAGAAGATTCTCAAGATTTATAGAGATATGAAGCTTAGATTCTATCTCTTTTGTTCTATAATATTTATTTTTCCTTTTCTTTTAGAAAAAAAAATGCTTTATGCTATTTTAGATTTATTTATTCAATCGATTGTACTTCCTAGTTAAGATGATTTATATTGATGAGATTTCATCTTCACTTGAATATATTGAGCTATGTTGTCCAATAGTTTTAAGACAAAATTTAAATTTTTGTTGATTTAAAGGAAATGGCATGAAAGATTCACAAGATTCATAGGGATTAGAAATTTATATTCTATTTCCTTTATTCTAAGATGTTTCTTTTCCTTTTCATTCACAAAGAAAATGCTTTATGTTATTTGATATTTATTTATTCAATCGATTATACATCCTACTTTCAAGAATTTATATTGATGAGATTTCATCTTCCCTTTGAATATATTGAGCTATGTTGTCCAATATTTTTAAGACAAAATTTAATTTTTTGTTGATTTAAAGGAAATGGCATGACAACAAGATCAAGAAACTATTTTCATAGATCTTATGAAGGCGGTGCATGACCTTGGTAGACGAGAAGCACTAGCGCCTTCTCAGAATGCATTGGCTAGTGCTAACAACACGGGCCAATTGTAGAGTTGTTTTGTCATTTCAATCCTCCTTCTTTTGATGGCGAGCTAGCCCTTTAGCAGCCGATGAGCAGTTAAGAGAATTGGAGTGGATCTTCAAACACATGGAATACACTGAAACCCAAAAAGTATCATGTGTTAAATTTATGCTAATTGATGTAGTAGGTCACTGGTAGGAATCTACTTCATACGCTAGTTCAAGGAAAAAATAATGACAAAGTACTTCCCTTAATCCGTAAAGGATCGAGAGAAAGTTTCTATAACTGCAATATAGAAAGTTGTCGCTTGATGATTATGAAAGGAAGTTCAAACAGCTTTCTACGTATGCCCATACCTCATGGACACTTAGGGAAAGAAAGCTGGGAGGTTTGAACTATGATTGTATCCGAAAATTGGAGAAATCATGACATCCCATTTTACCTCAGCCTACAATGAAATACTTCAATGGGCTCAATCAATTTCTCATCGAATAAAGATGGATACGATAATCGAGTATAGTAATGATTCATTTGGAAAACTAAAGTAGAATGGGTCGAATAAAGAGAATGACTTGGATAGAACAAGAAGGCCAACACAAGATTTGGGTCAGGATCAAGCCAAACTAAATTAGATTAATCATTCATGCCCTATATGTAACAAGGCCCATATGGACAAATGTTTGTTGTTCGAACAAAACTTGTAAGCGTACAAGATCGTTGTAGTAATAAGATTTGGAGTTAAGAGTATCATTCCACGAGGAATAAAGTCTAATTTGTTGTTCAATAGCTACTATTCAATTCGAAGTGTGGTGATATCAAAAGAGATGGTTTGTCTATTTTCTATATTAATCATAAACTAACAAAGCAAATAGAATATTTTTTTAATATGTGAATGTTTGTATTGGATTTGTGAATCCCCCTATTGCCATTGTTGCGCTTTTTATATCGCCAGTGTATGATATCGTAACAAGTAATATAGTGGACCTTTGAGTCCGGATTATCGTTCCCAGGAGGACTATACTTTAGACCTTAATCTAATTTTTCTAACTCCTATTTGACAAAAGCAAGTAAATATTATGATGATTTTGACTATTATTATTATTTTTTTAACTACTTTTAACTAATTGAAAATATAAAAAATATTACAAACAACGAATAATTGAAGAAACAAATATGTGATGAATATTAGGGCATAACAATTTCATCTATTGATCACCTTTATTCTTAATTCAAGACTTATAACCTAATGCATTGTTCGAACGAATTCTTTTATTGTATTCAATTTACCCATCTCGAGTTCTCATTGAGTCTATTTAACTAATTAAATTCCACATCTCTATGCAAATCAATTTTAGTTAAACGAAACACTGATTCTAAGAATTTAAATTATGACCACAATAATCAGTATAGGTATCTCTACACGTTATACTAATTTACCGGATTTTATTGTATGGTAAATCTCAAATTCACCTCTTGATTCGTAAGAAATTCACATAATTATCAAATTATTGATCTATAATTTAATACATTAAACTCATAATAAAATCAACACAAAAATAAACAAATCACATAAATCTTGAATAAAACAAAATAAAGGATCACAAGTCGATTAAATTGTTTTTCCTAATATAAAAATTAGTTATTCATATTGTAAAAATAAAAACACGTACAAGTGGAAAGATATCACCAGAAATTGACGAAACGTGAAGATTTCTCATATTTGCAGTTTTCTTTCTTTTTCTCTCATTTTCCTTCTCTTTCTCCTCTTTCTTTCTCTATTTCTTCTTTCTTTTTTCTCTTTATTTCTTTTTTCTCTCCCTGTTTTCCTCCCTTCGGCTGTTTTTCTTCTCCCCTCTTCTTTTTTTCCTAGGTTTAGGGTTATATATATAGGTTTAATTTAATTTGGGCCCCAATTAAAATTTTCATTACAAGTATATTGAGGCCCGTTTAATTCCAACCCATTTAATATATAATTTCTCTCTAACGAGGTCATTTTTGAATTTTGCCATTTTTCTCCACGTTTGCATTCTTTTCTCCAATTCTTCGTTAAACATAATTTTTTACCTACAAAATACAATATAACATAGATTAGGTAGAATTTATTCCAAAAGACAATAAAATATCATGATTTAGGGTCACAAATAAGTATATAAAATTCATTTATCACACCCCAAACTTGAATCTTTATTTGTCCTCAAACAAAATTAAAACATAAGAAACATACAAACAAACAATGATAATTACCTAATTGGTGGCCAGTCAATCAAGTAAATCAACAAGACTTAGCTAGCTAACCGGGCTTTTTATCTCGGGATTGAAATCATAAAAATAAATATATGCACAGCTTCAAAATCACAATACAGAAATTAAAATCCACTTTTCCAACGTAAAATTGATGTGTGTGTGTGAAGACTTAAGCATAGCATTATGCATTCATAAGTTGTTTCAATTCTCGACCCTCAATGAAATCATAAAAATAAATATATGCACAGCTTCAAAATCACAATACAGAAATTAAAATCCACTATTCCAACATATAATCGATGTGTGTGTGTGTGTGAAGAATTAAGCATAGCATTATGAATTCATAAGTTGTTTCAATTCCCGACTCTCAATGGTCAAATATGTTCTGTCATCACTCGTAAGATTCACACACCCCAAACTTATTCTTTTCACTCTTTTTCAATGTGTGAACTAAGGTTGTATTTTATTTTATTTTACTATCCTCACATCTCTAGTTTGGCCAAATTTCACCAATTGCAGTTCAACATTTCAATAAACAAGGATTTTCCATTAAGTTTGATTGCTTCAATCTCTAGGACTTAATTATGCCAACAATCTCTTATCAAAAGTCAAATTTTCTTAAACAAGCATTGAGACTTAACCAAGGCATTTGGTGCGTCTTCTGTTTCATGCACTTGCTTTTTCTGATTTTTTTTCATATAAGTAATTTTTTTATTTTAAGCATTCTCCCCCCTTAAGCTTTCTAAATGACTCATGTAACAAGCTTTCAGCTAATTACTCCCAAGTCAGATGACCATAGGGCACCGGGTTTTAAAGATCTTCCCAGGCTTAATTGCTCGAATCATAAAGGCTACGAAGAGATATTTTCTAATAAATAATTTTTTTAATAAAATATTTTTTTATACATTGATTAGTACAACGTCCCTTATTTAACACCAATTCAAGTAAAACGACCTCTAACTTGAGGTTTTCACCCAATTGCATCCTATTGATCTTAGACAATCCACACAAGATTTTTAATTTCACACATGGAATCCATATTTATCTCAACATCTTCCTACAACAGTGAAATCCCTCCAAACTATTCTAAATTTGGTTTAAGAATGTAAAATTTAGTGGTTTTGAGTTTAATATCTATGGTCCACTCAACCTATTCAATTATGAAATCAACTCATTCTTTCACAATGCTTAACTTAATTCATGTCCTCAATATATAAATCAAATTTCACATGGAAAGGGAAATTAATCTAAGCATGCAACTTATTCACCATTCATTGATCAATTCACGATTCAATATATTTATAATTGCCAGCCGGGCCAATTAACTCACATAAGTACACAAAATGATTTTTTTTTTTACTAAAGCAATAACAGCACACAAAAACACATAAAAAATG
>CAIGRP010123092.1:0-11319 GCA_903798385.1 Fraxinus cuspidata | reverse complement strand
TCCAAATATCAACTCTATTTTGAACACCAACTTTTTTTTACGGGTCATATTATTTGTGTAATGAATGTCCATAACCTAGTAGACATTTACCTTCAAATTAATACTCTGATATGTATGAAACTCTTGAAGAGATCAACAAGAGCTATTTTTCGAATGATCATGTTAATACTGTAATCAAATTTGACAAATATCTTGTATGAAGACGGTGTTATTTGAGGACATTGACGTACAAGACAATGATGAATTAATACAAGAATTGAAATCAGGGGAGCAGCTGTACTTTTTCTTTAGCTCAAGTTTTATCTCACTGAGTTTTTTTTGACAATGTTTTAACAAGACAGATATTTTATAATGTGTCATTCAATGTGAAGTATTTTAAATAATATGATTATAGTAAATGACAATTATATCCCCACAGCCCCCCTAGTTTTTATTACCATGTATCCCTAGTTCTTTCCTATAAATGTAGGGTTTGATTTTTAATAAAACACACAAATTTATTAGCTTCTCTATTTTGTTTTCTCTTTATTTTATGACACTTTTACACTTAATTATGAAGTGCCTAATTACATTGATATTTTCCTCGATGGAGTTAACGATACCATCGATTTTTTAAAGTAGTTACTCCGATGATTGTTTGCTCCAACTTTGGAGTTTTAGCTTTAAAACACGATAAAAAAACATAAGAATTAAGCCACTATTTAGTAACTATTATTTCAAAACTCTTTATTCTACATATTTATTCACATTCATATAATAAAATATTCTACACGTAAACCTAAATCTTTCCCTACTTTTATACCGCACATTTCCCAAAAATTTATCATTCAAAACTTTGTTTTTGCCAAATAATGACAATCAAACTGGGGCTAAATATAGCATTATGAAACTATGATGCTGCAGTTGTATTCATATTTAAATTTGAACTGCCGCAATTGTTACGGAAATGAGAGACATCTTCAGGACGTACATGTATAAATCTTCGTTCTTTTTTTTTTTATAGTAATCGCTTCTTGAAAAAAACGCAATATTCTAAGAATGTCATGCTGTCTAATGTTGAATTCATGCTCCCATGTCGAAAGATATTGTTAAACTATCTTGCTCTCAAAATTGAAGACATACAAGATTATAATTGTTGCGGAAATCCCTCGAGAAATCTTGATTCCGAGCTCAGAAAACAAACAAACGAACACCACACTACCAAGGCTCGACCCAAAACTTCCACACCTTGTTTGCTCCAAGTTTTATCCCCATGAAGGAAATATGGTGGTGGTGATTGCAAGTCCACAAAGGGAGGAAGGAGAAGAGAATAACAATATTTGGAACTTACCAAGAAATCCACCAAACAAAACCCAGCCGCCACTTTCTTCTCCATGACTACCTCTCATATCCACTCTCTTGCACACACTGCACACACTATCAAAAAACGGCTGGGAGGGAGAATAAATTGGATCAATTAGGTCACTTAATTTTGGGACAAACACTCCCTCCAAAATGAGTCAAATTCCACTAAATGGGCTACCAAATAATTCTCACGACTAACCACATAAATGGGCTAACAACTTAACCATCCAAACCCAAACTTGGGCCATCAAAAGTATAGGCCGTTTTCGAGTCGAGCCAAGTCTATGGCGTCGCTAATTAATCCGAAAACTGTTTTACATCATCGCCCGGATTTATTGGGTATCAGAACCTAAAAAATCTCCACCTTGATTCCCAATAAATCTGCTAGTAACCAAAACACACAGCATATACTTGCACAGTCAAGGTAACCAATAAAATTGGTATCACAGATCTTACTTTGTGTTTCAAACCCAAAACACATACCATAACTGCTCCATGTACTCACCAGGGCTAAGATCAAGAACATCCAAGTAGAAGCATATAATCACAGCAATCAATCAAGAGCAAATAAACATGCGATGAGATATCATATATAGGATAATGCATAGATTTTTTCAAAGCATGTTCACACAGAACGACAGATTAATACCAAGTTGATCAACAAGCCAACACATATGCAACAAATGCATAAATGACCCCCACAAAGAAGATCTCACCACACTTATCCAATCACATTCCGTGTAGCTCACACCTCAAAAACACATATCTCACCTCATAGCCTACCGTGCTCACTAGACTAATCACTCAATACATGTCTAATTGGTAAGTCACTATAGATCCTAAGTTCTCGGGACCACATCACTTCTCCTAACCTACGTGGATAATGGGTTTCCACCTAACAAAAGTGATAGAAATGTCTCTCACACTCCACCTGATCAGTACTCCACATCCCCGATACAAACCACCAATGTACCTCTAGGCATCTATACTCCACATATCTTACCTCACCAATAGACATCATCACTGCTAATGCATCACAAACTCATTATGGCAAATCAACACCTTTTTGGTGACCACAAATGTTAGGGCTCAATTTAAATAAAATTGAGCCACGGACCACAAGGTTACTCCATCACCAATACTTTAACAAATCCACAAAGAATTTATCCCACAAAGGAAAGGTGAAAGTGGCACTCACAAAGAGAATAAAAAAAAGAGTTTGTTATTTCACTACACTTACAAAAGAGCCTCACAAAGAGAAAGAACATAACCCTCACATGGCTACCCCTCTAACTTCTCACTATCACACACTCTTACACCACTCACATATCAAAACGGAGTACGCCATAGATATCAAACTACTATGGATGCAAACACATTACACAAAGTAATAATTTCACTTTTATTCATGCCATTATACACATCAAATATATTGAAAGTGTAATGTGATCATACATGCAGAAAAGGGTTACACACATAATCTCGTGCAGTAACTATGTTTACTCTCAATAAACCTTTACACAGGTCATCACTCGATCCAATGACAGAATTCACCACTCTTCTAATCTTCCCTTTTATTATCATTCATATGACAGTCTATTTCAACCATGTCCAAATTACCACAGTAAAAACACATCTTAATTTTCGTACTTGCCTTATACCACATTTGCCATCAAAAGGTTTTATGAAAATCATTTTCGTTTTGCCAAATTAAAAACCACAATTTTTATTAAAACATGCCCAACTCATAACGTGTCGTCATTTTACCCAAAAATGTACAGAACAAAAAAAGTGCAACCAACAACGACCACAAGTAAAGTACTGACACAATTCACACAGAATAGTGAATTAAACTTTCCTAAGGTCACGTGCAATTCTAATAATGAAAAAATTTAATTGGCAACTAATTCACATAGAATTCAAGGCAAATAATTAACAAGTAATTCCTAGGTCTAGCAACGGGCAATAATTACCCTTTCACGGTAATCCTAAACCTAACGTCACCCACATAATGATTTCTAATGCGAAAAATAAATCGTTACTCTACACGATAACAATAACTGCAATAATAAAAGGCAAAAAATAGGATACACAGCAGACCGCGTCTGAAGGTCCGTAAATATCGAGAGCTGCGAATTCACCACTTTGGGACTACCGCAATCCGCCCCAATGCTTCCGTCAAAACGAAAGTGCACCCGACACCCGAACGTCCAAATGCAAGATCTTGCAGATTTCATTGTATTGCTCAAAACTAAAATTCGACAACACCGTATGGTCTATCTAATCTCCAGCAACATTTTGTCTTTTTAGACCACCGCCAAAAAATGCTCCAAGCGCCACCACGCGCCTTGTCAGTGTCTGCGCGTGGGCTTCACACGCCGGCCATCCAGCTTCACCTCTGCCTGTACGTCACGCCAGTAGTGTCCATTTCTCCACCAGACCTCTGGATTCGCCGAAAAACGCATTTGCAGGTTCGGTCAATATTGTCAAAATCTGTCCAACGTTTTGCCATGTTTTCCAGCTTCGTTTCCGACCACTTCTAGCCTGTTTTTGGTCAAAAAAAACACAGATTTCTCAACAACACTAGCTCTGATACCATTTGTCGAGGAAATGCCTCGAGAAATCTTGATTCCGGGCTCAGAAAACAAACAAACGAACACCACACTACCAAGGCTCGACTCAAAACTTCCACACCTTGTTTGCTCCAAGTGTTATCCCCACAAAGGAGCTATGGTGGTGGTGATCGCAAGCCCACACAAGGAGGAAGGAGAAGAGAATAACATTAGTTGGAACTCACCAAGAAATCCACCAAACAAAGCCCCGCTGCCCCTTTCTTCTCCATGGCTGCCTCTCCTCTCCACTCTCTTGCACACGCTTCACACACTCTCAAAAAAGGGCTAGGAGGGGGGAATAAATAGAATCAATTAGGTCACTTAATTTTGGGCCAAANTCATCAATCTTAGGTGTTGATATAATACTTATTCACAATCGATTTTACATCATCGTCCGGATTTATTAGATATCAAAACCCAACAATAATTGGACGAGAAAGTGCATTTTTTGGTGCGTAGAAGATAAATGTTCTTTTCGGTTTGTAAACTGAAGTTTTCGAAGTGTACAGACAACTTTTCGTAGAAACACAGTTGACCTAAAACTACATGCACCTACCACCATTTCATCCGAAATCTTCTCCAAATTTTTTATTTTTTATTATTTCTTTTTAATAAATTGGATTGTTATTGGTATTAGTCAATGGTCTTTGGTCATTATTTTTATGCTAGCCGATCCTTTTCAGTTTTGTTGGTTAATGTTCACGACAAATTGGAAGCTCAAGTTTATTGAAGTTAATATTCATATACTGTATTCTTTTCTTGTAGTTCTAAACTTATAATTAATTAGTGATATTCAGTATTGGAACTTTCTTATTAATTGTCAACTTATAGTTAAGAATCGAGGTGGATCACCGATTATCATCGATACTTAAGTCAGTTTACAAATTTACTATTAGAAAATCAATTCAAAAGAGTTGATCTCATAGAGTTTTGTTGCTTGGCATTGATTTGATAGAATTGAACAATTTTATGACACGTTTTTAATTTTATCATGTTATGTCCAATATAATTTTTAAATTTTAAACTCAAATCCTCAATTATTTATTATGTATGGGATAATATATTGCTAGGGAGTTCAAATTACAATAGTAATTTTTTCTTCAATTATGCTACGGGTAAACAGTGATATTCAGTACTTGTAAACTGAGTAGAGAAGCCATTTGATGCAAGTTTAACGGGCTCAAGAAGTTGACAATTCTCCACCAGAGTCGGATCAATTTCGGGTGGCCGTTTCAGACACATCTAATGGCGGTGGTACTTATCGGATAGAGAACAACGCAGCACCACCATCGGTGTTTCAAAGATTTTTCTGCAGGGACCTTCATGTGGTCGGCAATTTGCTTTCTCTATCGTCCAATGCCAGTCAAATATGAAGCATTGAGCTGTTGGTAATGGTGATTATTGCGACAATGGAATTTTGATTAAAATCCAGGGTAAATTCCATTAGGGATTCTCATTCTTTTTCTTTTATAAGTGTGGTAACCATGTAATTGATGGCATTTGGTCGAGCTATTCTGTTGATAATAATGGATATGATACCGATCCCTATTTCAAGAAAATGTTACTACTATATTTGTAGGTAAGAAAGAGAAGACTCAAATAAAATTAAAAGTCGAAGAATACTGGAGAGAGTAAGAACACATAAATTTCAAGGAAATGAATATTAAAACTAAAAAATTGAGCTACAATATTTATGGTAAATACCTGTTTAAATTGATATAGGTCCAATTCGTGGCGTGCATAAAGTCTTCTATCAGTCTAAAGTCTGCAGTAAGTCTTTTTCTTATTGGAAGTGCCAAGTCTTGTATTGGAAAAGTCTTTTGTTGAGAATTTACTTATACAGTCGAATTTAAACAATGTTCTAATTTTCACCTAGGATTTGCTTTGTGTTTAGAAAGAAATTGTGATAAGAATTTTAGATTTAGTTAATTCTGCAGAGAATAATTTTGATCTGCAATTTATAACTGTCCGATTGTTCAGCATTCAAACATGGAACAAGAATAAAAGAATTTGGGTTTCTCTTTACTTATGCTGGTAAAATAGTTGTTCGTTAGGTTTTTCAACCTAATAATAGAAGTTCAAACGGACTTGACCTGTCACTTAAACTCAATCCGGTCCAATGTTTTCTTAATCTAATTAATTAGACTTGGTCCATAAATTAATTAACTTAGCTCATTAATAAGCAAATCAATTAATTAATTATCCAACACTTCTCAATTAATTAATTAATATATTTCATTCTTTTAGTTCTCCTTTTATATGTGACACATTAGGTTTCCGATCATTATGCTTAACGATGTGAATTATTATTTAAATCCAATCAAAATTAATAAATTAATTTACACTTATCATCCCAGATTGACATATAACAATGTATCAGGGCAATACATATAACGAAAAATGTTACATGATATGACAATCAAATTTCTTCGTTTACTGTGAAACTTTAATCCTTTCATCAATATGATCCAATTAATTACGAACATGAAGTGTGTCAATCTCAATTATCGATCATATCTTTCATCTCACTATTAAATCAACGTAAGTTGAAAACTCGTTTCAACTTATCAGTATACCGTGATCAATGATTTCATTATCAACTTATCTGAACGAAGTGTATATCATAATCTTTTACTATCTAAGAGTGACAAATCATCTATTGATCATTCACAACATTTATATGATTTTTGACAAGCACAAATGATGTTGTATTAGCGACTCTTAGTAGAGTAATATCTAATATCACCAAAGCATGACTGCCCTCATATAAGACATTATGATGACCTCAAATCAAAAGACTAATTCTAATACTAAATGTTACAGATTAACCATCGACACACAGATAGTTATCCATGTAGTTACTCTCAAGTAGATCTCCAATATTTGTTTATTCACATGTTCATTCAAGTTTTCACTACATTTTAGTTTGTGAGATCAGCTATTAGTGCCACAAAGAACTTCAATCCTAATTTGGAGCTGGAGCAACCGATGATACGAGAGAATTCTATAGCTGCATTTATGGGTTTTGTAGACTCCAAGTCACTTGCACCGCCTAGCGATGGTGCCAGAATGCCGGTTGCCATTAAGGAAATCACCCTGAGACAGACTATATTTTGAAGAATGGGTGGTAATATTATTGAAATTTTTTGTTTGAATTGTAAGTAATTTAATGGCTTGATGTTAATCAAGTTTTTCCCATGTTGGGTCTCTGTAGAGGACTGAGGAGCAGAGGTATGAAGAATGGGAGGTAATATTATTGAAGTTTCTTGGTTGAATTGTAAGTAATTTAATGGCTTAATTTTAATCTAGTTTTTCCCAAGTTGGGTTTCTGTAGATGACCGGGGTACAAGGGTTTGAAGAATGGCAAGTAATATTAGGGAATTTTATTGTTTGAATTGTAAGTAATTTTATGGCTTGATGTTAATCCAGTTTTTCCCATGTTGGGACTCTGTAGAGGGCCAGACTAAAATGGTAAACTTTTCTCCAAATTAGTAACATTTATAATGTTGACAAACAGTACAAAAATTAGTTCAAGTGTATTGTTGCCTTGATTTTCAACCGGTGACGTTGCCAAAAGATCCCGATCCCACTCACGTTTACGAATAAAGTTTCTGAACACTTGGACAAACCATTGAAGCACGTGGGCTCCTCCGGTAGTGGAGGAGGAGGAGGCCGCGAGCACTCTAACGATCAAATTAGTCAACTTATGTATGAATATTTTGGTGTTGGATGGACGGAAGACGTGAGCCACAAGAAGTGTACGAGCACTGTGGGTGTGTAGGAAGAAACAAAAGTGAGCAATAATACTATGAATGTGTGAAATTGCACTACCTTCAAAATATACTAAGTGTGAGCATTTATAGTGAAAGGAGTAAAGTGGTTATCGATGGATGAAAGGACATGTGGCCTCATCTTAAAGGCCGAAACGCCTCATCAAAGGCGTCACTTTACCAGTTCTAGGCTCAGGGACATTTAATAATTCTAAAAAAGGCAACCTATAGCCTAGGCCTGACCTTTGCAAAATAAACTAATTAGTTAACTGATAGAATATTTGCTGTAGAGATGTCACATCAATTAGTCTATTGTACGGAGGATCTTCTAGGAGAGGTAAGAGAATATGATGACTTCGTTTGTTTGAAGCCTCTTCGCTTCGAATTAGTGCCGCAACAAGTCGTATCACCTCACATTAGTCATGGAGGGTTCGGCCTCTAATTCTATTTCACCGAAAGCAATCAATTCGGAAAAAGAAGAATAGACACTCAAGAATATACAAAATTTATGGATGTTCTCCTCAATGTGAGACTATGTCCTCTCCCACCGTTATAGTAATTTACTATGATGAAAAGGAGGTTTACAAGACAAAATCGCACACCTGTCTTTTCTAACCTCCCTTTCTCTCTTTTACGATGATGAACAAAAATCCTAAGGACGCCCTATTTATAAGATAAATTAGGGCAAAACTGAATTTTAGAAGGCCCGCAAAGTGCAATAATTAAGACCGGAAATAATTAAGCTCCAAAACTTAACATTAAATGCTTTAGATAATACATATGACGTTTTTACTTAATTTCAAACTGCAGACAAAAGTGAACTTTTTAGGAAGGCTTTCGCGTCCCTACTTCGTCAAGCTCCTTGGATACTGTTGGGAAGATAAAAAGCTTTTACTTGTACATAAGTTTGTGCAGAGGGGAAACCTGCAAAACCATCTTTTTGAAGGTAAGAACTCGATCTAGAAACTGAGAGAAGCAAGTAATGAGAAGCAAGATTTGCTAATGCTGATTTTTGCTTTGGATGTATATGCAGGAGGTTTTGAAATTCCTTTATCATGGAACATACGGCTCAAAATAGCTATAGGAGCTGCTCAGGGCCTAGCTTTTTTGCACACTTTAATGTAACTTTGTGCCTGTTGAAGAAAATTAATGGAATTTTACATAAATGTCTTTTTGCTTATAGTTAACTCTCTAATGCTATTTTCTTGTATTCCATAAGTACCATGCAAAAATAACAGACTTTGTCTTAGCAAAATTAGGGCCGCCTTTGGAGGGGAATTCACATGTGGAAACCCAAGTTGTGCGAATATATGGTTACGGTGCTCCTGAATATGATGCAAGATGTGAGTGTCTATTTGATTTTATGTTATACCTTTCATAGCGTTCCAAACTCAGAACTCCTTTCATTCATCTTAGATCTGAACAATAGTGGATATGATTTTGTGTTGTACGCCGAATTTGGTTTGATGAAAAATCCAGCTTTAAACGTATATCTACCCAAGTTAACTTGTGTTGAATTTAAAGTTTTGTTGTCTAACTGGTTTTGGACTTAGCCACACCATTTTCATAGTGCAGGGAGCAATAAGTTTCTGTTGTAGGATGCAATGTTTTGTACGCGTATTAGAGGCACTTCTATTGAGTTGTGGCGTCTAATTAAGAACTGTTTAGGAATTTGTATCTTGTAAAATTCTATGAAGAAATAGAAATCCTTGTAAAATTCGATTTTGCCCTAATATATCTTATAAATAGGGAGCAGTCCTTATGCTTTAAGTATTATCATCAAATGGAGAGAAAGAGAGGTTAGAGGAGATAGATTGATATTCACACTTGTAAACATTTTTTAATCATAGTGAATTACTGCAGCAATTAAGGACTGTTTAGGAATTTGTATCTTGTAAAATTCTATGAAGAAATAGAAGTCCTTGTAAAATTCGATTTTACCCTAATATATCTTATAAATAGGGAGCAGTGTTAGGCTTTAAGTATTATCATCAAATGGAGAGAAAGAGAGGTTAGAGGAGATAGATTGGTATTCTCACTTGTAAACCTTTTTTTATCATAGAGAATTACTGCAGCGGCACGTGAAGACATAGTCTCACATTGAGTCAAACCTTTATAAATCTTGTGTGTTCTTGATTGTTTATTTTCTTTCTTTAAGTTGATTGCTCTTGGTGGGATATAATTAGAGCTTATAATTCTCAACAGCTTCTATTTTGGCGTTGTGAACACTACAAAAATCAATATTCAGGTAATACGAGGATCCCCAACTGTACTTGAGAGCAGTGTTGAGAAAAAATAAAAATAAATTAAATAGATTGTTTGAAAAGGTCTACAAGAGCATCAAAAACATGAGTATGAACAATTCATGAGATAGCTGAATTACATTGGCCTGGACCTTACTTAATAGCTGTAAAACATATTAAATTATGGTTTGAATTCCTCGTGAGGACGACTTCTACCCTCATGCTTCCATGTTGTTAAACTAATTGTATTTTGAAAAACAGGTCATCTCTATGTAAAGAGTGATGTGTATGGCTTTGCTTGAGATGCTGACAGTCTTACTTGTGCTTGATTACGAAAGACCTAATGGCCAGCAGTATTTGGTTGATTATGCTAAACCCCCTCTCTCTCTCAAAAAAGGAAGCTAATGACCATTATGGATCCACGGATGAAACGTCAATACTCTTCAAAGGCGGCCTTCAATGAAAGAAGTTGTGGAAGTGTTGGAAAAAAATGCAGCTATTGGAAAACCAAAAGAATCCAAAACTGAGTCCATGCACTCTTCATCTTGTTTAGATAACTATCACGACACTGAGTCGGAAGTTGTAAGGGGTGACATCAAAGATGGTAGGGTAAGCATGGACGTGGGAGAAAATGTGGAGGAATTGATTACGTTGGCCTCTCCACCTGAAAAGGATTCGGATGTCGAAATTCCACAACCTTACACATCTGAAGAGGACTGCCATGAAGAACTAGAAGATGAACTTGGGGATTTTTAGATAGATGATAGAAATGTCTATTCAAATTACGATGGTACAACCATGAAGCAATATCCATGATATTGTGTACAAAAATAATTTTAGTTTTGAACTAATCTATATTTTGGGAAAATGTTATCGAACTTTTCAATTTGCTATTTTTATAGCCTTGGTACTTTACATTCGTAATTTTTGTTGAAAATTACTTTATTTAACAGAACTGAGAAAGTATAAAAATTACCAATACAACAAATGTTGATTTCTATTGTCAGTATCCAAATGGCACTAGACTAGGTTGCACTGGGTGCCTTTCTTATTGGCACGGAAAAGGATATCGTGCGGCAGTAGTTTGCTCCACTAGACTACATTCCTCCTTCTCTTGATCGTTTTGGGACGAAAGAAAATTTGATTATAATTTATAGAAAGCTTGCAACATAAAATTGAAATGCATTGGAAATAACTTGATCGTTGATTGCTTGAAAGTTAGAAATTACAATTGATGAAAGAAGAAAATTACAATGGCTAATGCAGAGAGCGAATACTAAAAAGTTTGAAAGACTAATACCCCTATAATAGTATTTGGAACAAAAACCTAAGTGATGGGAGTAAGCGTTT
>CAIGRP010123088.1:0-27868 GCA_903798385.1 Fraxinus cuspidata | reverse complement strand
AGCCACATACTCAATTTTTTCAACAATCTTTCCAACACGTCCCACATAGAATAAATTCATTTCAAGCTTATTAATTTTTTATGGGATTCGAATGTAAACAAAATAAAGTTTGATTTTATTTTATGTTCAATAATCTAAGATATAGGTAAAAAGTGTTCTGTATCAAATTATGGATGATTGTGTTGGATTTCAAATCCTCCAATTGCTTTCTATTTCAATTCTTAATCTATAATTTAGTTTCGTTCGCGCGTTCTTAACAATCGATAATTCTATTGTAGCCGATTCTCTTTTTCAAGACAAATTAAAACTATTCTAGTCACGACCAAAATCTATTCCTAATTTGAATTCTAATTATTGGAAAGTTGGTAACCATAAGCCATATTATTATGTATATGACGCTGACATAGACTTCGGCTGTAATTTTCTCTTTTTTAATGACAACAATTTACAGATAGCAGAGACTCAGGCTTGAGGCTCTCTCATCAGGCATTTCAATCCTAATGGATTTAGATTGCAATACCATATCACAAAACTAAATCACACCCCGAACATTGAAATTGTAGGAATGGATAGGAATGAACATGTTTCTGCGAATTTACTTAACATGGACAATGAAAAATAAACAAATTTCAATTCCCACAAATGATGTTCTTTATGTTTAGAAAGTAACTGTAATAGAAATTGTACCTTTTGTAAATTCTGCACACTCATTTGCTGATCTTGAAATATGAACAATCACGATCTTCAATCCACATATGTCCAAGTGTCCAGTTTCCAATGAAAATCTACACAGAAAACAGAATTGAAAGAACTAGGGTTTTCTTCTCTTGTGCTAGCAAGAATACTAATAATAATGAAGTGTGTATTAATTTTCAAACCCTAACTGCCTATTAATAGAAGTTCAAGTAGGCTCAGCTCATCTCTTAAACTTAATCTGATCCAATATTTAGTTAATCCAATTAATTAAATTTGGTCAATGAATTATTTAATTCGGGCATATTAACAACAACTCAATTAATTAATTGTACAACACGCGTTAATTAATTAATTGGTGAATCCTATTCTTCTGGTTCTCCTTTTAATATGGACTTAAATTAAATTAAATATAATCCCACCGTTTAATATAAATTTATGACCCTCTTACATAAATTAATAGAATCATACTTGATTTCCAGTGGTTGCGATCCCATTTATTATATCAAGACCTTGAGAGTACTCAAAAAAACCTTAATAAAATATTTGAGTAGATATTATTAACAATTATATCTCCATACAATTTTCAGATCATTAAACTCACAACTTTTTATCTTCACACATTTTATGTGTTAACTTAACACTCCTCTAAAATTTATCTTCTTGAATGTAGTCAAAAAAATATAATTTTTAGTTAAGTCAAATCTATCATTCAGAAATATCAAATATTTCATAGTGACATATAGTGTCAAACATATTCCTAATGGACCAACTTTGAGTGTACTCAACAAGTTTAGAACTCTCATTTTTCACTATAATGATGGAAAACAAATAATAATCATGACTTAATATTTTAGTGAGGGGTTTATCATGCAAAGGTCTCATTAGTTTAATCATATATCTATATATTTCATTATGCATCAAATATGCAAATAAATATACATATAATAGTGTAGATGATTGTGGACTAATTCTATCTAGTTTTCTCGAGTCAAAAGGAATACTAGTTGGTCAATTCATACGGGTATTGCATTAAATTAGTATCAATGCACCATCTCCATGGTTTCCTCCTCCTCTTGCATATTCAATTAGTCCAACCACAACCTATATCATATATTAGTTGGCACGCAGGCCTGAATGAAATTAGATGTGCGAGCCCATTATAATAACAATAATAACGGACTTGTCGGTCCAAAATAAATTAAGAGCTCGTAGGCCTATAAAACGACAAGAATAAAATTAATCATTTAACACATTCACATGGTCGAGTCAATAGTCATCCAGTAATAAAACAGTTATCATATAAATGCTTTTCTATAAGGGAAAATTGTAGCAGCGATTCCAAACCTTTGCTTTTTTTGCAGATTTTACCTTAACGTTCATTTTGTTCCAGTGGAGGTTCCAAAACTTTGAGAAATTAGCAGTTGGAGTCCAAATCATCCATTTGATCGTTAGTTGACCAAGAAAAGTTAACTTTGACTAATTTTGACAAAACTAAAGGGGTAAAATGGTAAGTTTAAAATTTCACATTAAATAAATAAACCAAAAAATAAGATAAAAATCATAGAAAATAAAAAATGGTGGCCTCCTTCAACACCCCCAACCCCACCCCACCTCTACACCCTCTCTCACCCCCACCTCTAAAAATTAGCCACCATCATCGCCATCCAATGTCAACACTACCGTCCAAAAATACATTAATGCCCTCCTATTTGCAACCAAGAATTTGTGGATCTCAAATTATCTTCTTCCCTTCTACGCAGCAATTATTGTCTGAGGTAAATACATAAACCAAAAAGCCATAGCACCTACAGTTCATAGCATCCATGGCTATTCAATTCGGTCAATAATCTTGGTATCGTAATCTTCAATTTCATCACAACAAAATATCCCAACAAAACCATTTCAATTAAGCGGTGAAATCAACAATAAGATCATTGGCTGCTATACTAGCAAATAAGAATGAGGCTACTGTAATTTAATTTTATTTACCCAAGTTTGGTTCTAGCTTTTAAAAATAAAAACAAAAAAATAGACACATATAGATGTATGCAACAAATACATACAGATTGATTCAAAATTTTGTTTAAAATTAAACCAAAAACAGAAATAAATACATGCAGATTTATACAAATATATACAGATCCATACAATATATACATACAAATACATATAAATACAATACATGTATACAAATGTACGTCAAATTGGCTAAGAAAAAGAAATTTGGTCAGAGGCATTTTCCGGCGACGGTAGCAGGTGGATGTGATGGGTTTGGTTTGGTTTTTGTGTGGGGTGAGTGTCGTGGGAATGGGGTGGGTTCTTCCATTTCTATCTTGATTTTTTTCTTTTTTCTTTTTATTTAATTATTATAATATTTTATGTGAAATTTTAAACTTACCATTTTATCCCATTTAATTTGGTCAAAATTTACTTTTCTTGGTCAACTAACAGTCAAATGGAAAATTTGAACTCCAACTGCTAATTTCTTAAAGGTTTGGGACCTCCGCTGGCTCAAAGTGAAGATTAAGGTAAAGTATGCAAAAAAAGGTTTTGTATTTAATAAAGAAAACGTGATAGAAATTCTACATATTGTAAATTCTGAAAACTCCTTTACTGATCTTGAAATATGAACAATCACGATCTGCAATCCACAACTGTCTAATTGTCCAGCCTCAAATGAAAATTCAGAGAACACAATTGAGAGAACTATGGTTTTCTTCTCTAGTGCTAACAAGAATATTAATGATGTGTGTATTAATTTCTTAACCCTACCAACCTATTAATAAAAGACCAAGTGGGTTCAACCCGTCTCTTAAACTTAATCCGGTCCAATATTTAATTAATTCAATTAATTAAATTAATTAATCCAATTAATTAATTCGACATATTAACAAGCAACCTAATTAATTAATTGTACATTACTTATTAATTAATTAATTGGTGAATCTCATTCTTCTTGTTCTCCTTTTGTATATGACACATCAGGTTCCCGATCACGATACCAAACAACTTGAATTATTATTTTAATCTAATCAAAATTGATAAATTAAGATAATTCTTTAATTTATTATCAATTCACATCTGTCGTCTCAAATTGACATCTAGCAATGTGTTAGATTAATACATTTGACCAGAAATATCACGTGGTATGACAAAATCAAATTTGTTCGTTTATCATGAAATTATAATTCTTTCATCAATATGATCCGATCAATTACGAATTATGGATATATGTCAATCTTAATTATCGATCATATCTTTCTTCCTACTACTAAGTCAATATAAGTTGAAAACTCATTTTCGACTTATGAATACACATTGATCAAGAATTCTATTATTAACTTAACTGAATAAAATGTAGATCGTAATCTCTTACTATCTAAGAGTGACAAATCCTCTATTAATCATTCACAACTTCCATATGATTCTTAACATACTCAAACGATGCCATATTAGCGACTATTGGGAGAGTATCATCCAACATCACCAAATTATGGTTATTCTCATATAAGACACTATGATGATTTCAATTCAATGACCAATTTCACTACTGAACGTTAGATATTAACCACTGACACTCAAATAGTTATCCATGTAGAATATCTCCAGCGGGTCTAGAATGTTTTGTTCAATAACAAAATATCAACATGTTCATTTAAGTATCACCACATTTTAAATTATGAGATCAACTATTTACTTCACAAGTAATAAATGTCACACGTGATGATCTATTCGTAATAAAAATATCTATATCTCGTTATTACTTACAATCACTAATAATATAAGATTCGGTCATATTGTAATTTGCATCTTACAATCACAGCTGCTTGTGATTAACAAATTGCTAATACTTTAATCTACGAATTTTATTGTTTAATATAATTTATTAGAAAATAATTTAAATAAATAATAGATCTTACCGAAAAAATTGCATTAAACATATTAAAAGTGTTTACAACCTGAATCGATAAGATTTAGGGCATAACACTTACAGTTTCAAACCAGACATTTTTTATGGCTGTGTTTTATCTATCTGAGGTATTTCGTAATTTCCATTTTCTGGGTCATGGCTACCAAAGGAACCAACATCTAGCTCCCGCACTACTTCTCCATAATGGCAGGTGAGCTCAATCCATTGTTAGGGAAAGAATGAATCAATTGTTGTGTAACCAGACCATGAGGAAACTACACATTTAAAAAAGATAGATTTATCAAAGGAATATATGTACGAACCAACCCAGGAAAATCTTATCAAGTATAACTCACTATGGCTAGGAAAGATGACAGGATCGAGAAAGGTATATGTAATGAAGCTAAGTTGAATGGCAGGTGAACCTGTCCATTAATATCATAGATTGAAGTAGATGCCATTATGTTCACAAAATCTTGTTCTTCTTGGTGCATCCCTGAGTTCCAGAGATAGATGAAAGCTCTTCATCCAAGGCATCTATCCAAACTTTTGTTAGGAAAATGTGAAACAAGGTTAGCTTGCAGCGAAAATGGAATTTAGATAAATGCAGCTAAAAATGGACATGAATATTTATGTGGTTCACCCTATATAGACTACATCTACGAGCAATTATATGATGATTTCACTATAGTAGGAGAATTATAATAACACTTTCTAAATACAAGGAGATGACAATAATTAATCTCTTGTAATATGAGAATCTAACTAGGAAACATTTGGAAGAAAATTATTTTTGTCTCTCTACTCACTATTTTATCTCTACTCGCTGCTTTGAATTCCTCTCAATTGTTGCATATTCCTCTTCGATTTTATCTTTTATTTATAGGAGAATTTGCCACATATCACATTAATTGCATACCAAAAATGTAAACAAAAATTGGCTACATTTCCCCGTACAATTCACGGCTATAGATTGAAAATATTCATCAAATCCAATCTTTCAATGGGGCATTTAATGCTAAGGTGGCCATGAAAAAAATTGCTTGCCTCTTTAGTCAAAGAAAGTAGCTTTAACAGCCAACATTTCTCTCACTTAAAGTCACTTTTACTGTCACACTTCAATCCTTTCTACACTTGCCATTTTCATGCTACTTATTAGTTACGTTTCTGCTAGACCGATAGAGGATCGACACCATATAAACTTATCAGTACTGATTTGTTTTGTTAACATATCAATCCTTTCTACACTTGCCATTTCCATGCTACTTATTAGTTACGTTTCCGCTAGACTGATAGAGGATCGACACCATATAAACTTATCAGTACTGATTTGTTTTGTTAACATATCTGTTAGGTTGTCATCTGTATGGATTTTCTATATATCCACACTTTCTTCTTCCACATTTTCTCGAGCAAAGTGATATTTAACTCAAACGTGATTTGTCTTCTGATGAAATGCTGGATTCTTTGCCAAGTGCAAAGCGCTCTGACTATCGCAAAATAGAACTATCTTCTCTGTTTGTGTCCGACCTCCTCCATTAACATTTGTAACCAGATTACCTCTTTACTAGCTTGTGTAGTTCCCACATATTCTGCCTCGGTTGTAGAAGTAGTCACGATAGACTACAGTTTCACAACCCAAATTATAGCTCTCCAGGAAGAGTAAACACATAACTCGTGGTGGATTTAGTTTTGTCAAGATCACCTGCATAATCTGAATCAACATGGCCTCTGACAATAAACTTTGATCCTCCATAACATAATGTAGCATTTGAGGTACCGTTGATATATCTCAGGATCCTCTTTACAGTACTCTGCTGCTTTTTATCAGGATTTGCCATGTATCGACTAACCGCTCACACTCTTGTGCAATGTCTAGTCTTGTACAGATCATAGCAAATATTAAGCTACCCACTGCTGATGGATATGGACTTGAGACATCTACATCATCTCTGCTTCATTGTTAGGATTCATACTTGAGGATAACATGAAATTAATAGGAAGATGGGTAGGAATTGGCTTACAATTTTGCGTATTGAAGCACGCAAGGTTTTCTTCAAGTAGTTCTTCTGACTTAGCCAAATCTTCCTATTATTTCTGTCTAGGTAAATTTACATTTATAGAATCTTGTTTGCTTATCCCAAGATTTTCTTCAAGTAGTTATTCTGACTTAGCCAAACACTTGAATTATTGTGATTCGAACTAAAGGAAAAAATTTCATTGAAGTCAATGCTCTTCTTTCTGAGCATATACCTTCACCACAGTCTCGCACGATATTGTTCTACTTGGTCATTGTCATCTCGTTTGATCTTGTAAACCTATGTATTCTCAATGACCTTCCTTCCTTGTAGTAGTAGAACAAGATCACATATCTTGTTCTTATGAAGAGTTTTAATTTCTTCTTGCATTTCTGTCATCCACAAAGAAACTTTTTGGCTATTACTACATGGAAAGTTGATGGCTCTACATCTTCTGTCAGTAAACAGTATGCAACATTGCCATCCATTATGTACTCTGAGTGCCAAACTAGTTCTCTTCTCTCCCATGTTGATTGTTGAACTTCTGGAACGCTAGACTCATCGTGTTCTTATTCTTCATGCTCCAGTGTTGTTTCTATAACTTCTCGTTCATCTCCAACTTCAACTGTAGTAATCTCTGATTTCTCTTTTGAAGTGCTATCATTTTTTTCGCTTGCAACTTTTCTTCTGCAAATATTACACCTCTACTGATTAACACCTTGTGGGTAGTGGGATCCCACATGCGGTGATGTGATCCATGATACGAGAGCAAGTTTGGGCAAAGATCCATTGATCGTTGAGGGAGGACCGATGGCCAGGTTACGAGCGAAGCGAGTTAAAGAAGCTATGGGATTGCTTGCTCAAGCTAAGGTGGATGAAACGTTGAGCACAACAAGCAAATGAACGAGTTTCGTGCTAGGCGCCGGAGAAGAAACTAGAAGGATCAACTTGGTTCAAGCAACAGATGAGAAAGCTGGAGAAAGTAACTATGCGACCGCATAGTGACTCTAGGTATGCGGTCGCATGCCTATTTATCGAGACTGCAGTTGAGGGTCTCAAATGAACTATGCGAAGACATAGGGCTACACTATGTGACCGCATAGTGTATTTTCGGTAGCCATTTTTTCAATTTTCATGTAATCTTCTATTAGTTAAAACTTTTGTATGGAATGTTTTTGATATTTTTGAGGCTTAAATTCCATTTTTAGCTAGGATTTGTGGGTTTCCTATATATAGGACTCATTATATTCATTAAAAATACACAATTTTGAGGAATATTATTGCGAGACAAATTGTTTTTTTCTCGTTCTTCGTTGTTTTAATTTTAAACTTATCGAGAATTAAATTCTTGTGGCATTCTACAAATTCAAGTAAGGTTCATAAGTTTTGTGATCATGGGTCAGGATCCTGTTAGATAATGTATTGGTTATTTGTTTAATAATGTATTGGGTCGAGCTTTTCAAATATTGATTTTTGGCTTTTTTGGGTTGTTTTAATTTATCGTGGGTTCCGTAGCTACTATTGCCACATGTGTTACATCAATTGACATCAGAGCAAGGCTCCAAAAATCAAGTTTATATCCTAGTTAATTTCCTTTTTGTTTGAGTCTTTTATTTTTTTATTCTTCTTGTTCTTCACGTTCTTAATTTTTTTTCTCTCCAATCCATAAAATAGCAAAAAAAAAAAATTCAAAACTTGTTTATGAGCTAATTAGCATTCTAATCAGTTTCTGTTTCTTTAACTGGTATCTAGTTGAAGTTTTGAGTAAAAAAACAAAAAATTCGGGAAAAAAATTGTCAGCAGCATACAAGTTCATTTTTGAGTTAAAAAATCTCAAATTCAAAAGTGTCGAGTATGAATTTAAGAAATAGCTATTTTTTTGAATTCATCTATAGTGTTTCATTCAAATTCAAATTCCTACTTCTTGAGTAATTTTAGATCACTTTCCTTACTTAATTCTTTGTTTGGACTCCGCAATGGTTAAAATCTTGATTGGGGTCGAATTAATTTTTTGAAGCACTTGCAAGAAAACATTGAATGGAAAAAGGCAGAGTGGTGAGACTAATATAGGGAAAAGCCAATTTGAGTGATACACGAGCGTATACACTTGAGGCAAATATCAAATGGATTTAGGATGTCTGACATGGACGACTATACTTCAACCGGGAAGGATAATCAAGTCAACATGTTGGATGAGGTAATACGGTGGATCAAAAACTTGTTTGATGAATCTAACACACATCTCCTTAGTTTGGCTACTTCTTTGTTGCAGGAATTCGAAGACGTGTTCCTGGAAGACATGCCAGTGGGCTACCATCTATTCGAGGCATTGAACATCAAATTGATTTCGTACTCGGAGCTGTCATTCCAAACAAGCCGACTTATCGGAGTAATCCCGAGGAGACTAAGGAACTTCAAAGGTAAGTGGAAGATTTGATGAGCAAAGGGTATATTTGAGTCCATGTGTCATGCCGGTACTACTTGTACTAAAGAAAGATGGAACTTCTAGAATGTGTGTCGATGGCAGGGCCATCAACATTATAACGGTAAAGTATCGTCATCATATTCCTAAGTTAAATGATATGCTGATAAATTACATGGATCATGCATATTAGTGGTTATCATCAAATTAGGATGAAAGAAGGAGATGAATGGAAACCACTTCTAAAACTAAGTATGGGTTGTATGAGTGGTTAGTCATGTCATTTAGACTTATTAATGGACCTAACACATTTATGAGATTAATGAATCATGTTTTATGTGCATTCATAGGTAAATTCGTAGTAGTTTACTTTGATGACATATTGGTATATAGTAAGGATTTAAATGAACATATAAGACATTTGAGATGTGTGCTTGTAGTCTTAAGGCAAGAAAAATTTTATGCTAACTTTAAAAGTGTACATTTTGCATGGAAAAAGTTGTTTTTCCTTGGTTATATCATTAGTGCTAAGGGTATTGAAGTGGATGAGGAAAAAATCAAAGTCATCAAGCATAACTGAAGTAAGAAGCTTTTATGGGTTAGCTAGTTTCTATAAAAGTTTTGTAAAAGATTTTAGCATATTTGCCACACCACTCATGGAAATTATAAAGAAAAGTGTAGGATTTCATTGAGACATTGATCAAGAACATGTTTTTAATACTATTAAAGATAGGTTGTGTACCGCACCAATTTTATCATTACCTAACTTTAACAATACTTTTGAGATTGAGTGTGATGCCTTAGGAATAAGTATTGAAGCTATCTTAATGCAGGAACGAAGACCAATAGCTTACTTTAGTGAAAAGCTAAGTGGAGCAGCTCTCAATTATCTCATATGACAAGGAGTTGTATGCACTTGTTCAAGTTTTGGAGATATGGCAGCACTACCTATGGCCAAAGGAGTTTGTGATTCACACCGACCATGAGTCCTTGAAGCACTAAAAGGGTGAAGGCAAGCTAAACAAGAGATATGCAAGGTAGATGGAGTTCATCGAGACATCTCCATATGTTATCTGGTATAAACAAGGTAAAGAAATATGGTAGTGGATGCATTGTCAAGGAGGTACATACTTCTAACGTCTTTAAGTGTTAAATTGCTAGGATTTGATTATGTTAAGGATATGTATGTTAATGATCCAGATTTTTCTAATATAAACAAATCATGTGATAAAGGTGCTATGTATAGATTCTTTAGGCATGATGGGCATTTATTTAGGGAAAATAAATTATGTGTTCCTAAATGTTCAATGAGAGAATTATTAGTATGCGAGGTACATGGTGGTGGTCTAATGGGTCATTTTGGGTGAAGAAAACCTTAGAGATGCTAAGTGAATATTTTTATTGGCCTAAGATGAAGGTTGGCGTTGATTAGGCTTGTAGTAGATGCACCACTTGTAAAAGGGCGAAATCTAAGATTTTACCGCATGGTTTATATACTCCATTACCTGTTTCTAGTGAACCTTGGGTTGATGTATCTATGGATTTTGTCTTGTGTTTACTTAGGACTAAGAAAGGAAGGGATTCTATATTTGTGGTGGTAAAATCAATGATACCATCAATATAGCGGATCTATTCTTTAAGGAAGTAGTTCGTTTACACGAGATTCCTAGAAGTATTGTATCGGATAGAGATGTTAAATTCTTTAGTCATTTTTGGAGAATTTTGTGGTATAAGTTAGGAACTAAGCTATTGTTTTCTACTACTTGTCACCTGCAAATTAAGGTAGTTAATATGACTATGATACATCTGATACGCACAATAGTTCATAAGAATTTGAAGAGTTGTGAAGAGTATTTACAATTTATAGAGTTTGCATATAATAGGGTCATGCAGTCTACTACTTCTTACTCGCCTTTTGCAATTGTATATAATTTTAATCTAATAACACATTTGGATTTAATTCATTTACCTGTGAATGAAATGAGTAGATTAGATGGAAAAAAAGAAGACCGACTTGGTGAAATCATTCCATGAAAAGGTAAGGTTGCAAATTGAGAAGAAAAATGAGCACTATGCCTCTCAAGCAAACAAGGGACGAATGCGCGTTACATATGAATCGGGAGATTGGGTTTGGGTGCACGTGAGGAAAGATCATTTTCCAAAACAAAGAAAGTCGAAATTGCAGCCACGAAGAGATGGTCCATTCCAAGTCCGTGAAATGATAGATGACAATGCCTACAAATAGATCTTCCAGATGAGTATAATGTTTTGGCTACCTTTAATTGATCTTTCTCTCTTTGATACAGGTATAGATTCGAGAACGAATCATTTCAAAGAGGTAGGGGATAATGTGATCCATAATATGAGAAATGTAATCCATGATACGAGAGCAAGTCCGGACAAGGATTCATTGATTGTTGAGGGAGGACGGATGACTAGGTCGCGACTGAAGCGAGTCATGGAAGTTATGGGATTACTTTCTCAAGCTATGGTGTACAAAACGTTGAGCACAACAAGCAAAGAAATGAGTTTCGTATTGGGCTTGGGAGAAGAAACTAGATGGATCAACTTGGTTCAAGCAACGGACGAGAGATCTGGAAAAAGTAACTATGCGACCACATAGTTACTCTGGGCATGCGGTCGCGTGCCTATTTACTGAGACTGTAGTTAAGCGTCTCAAATGAACTATGCAACCGCATATGGCTACACTATGCAACCGTATAGTGTATTTCCGGATGTCTTTTTGCGTAATCTTCTATTTTAGTTAAAACTTTTGTATAGAATGTTTTTGATATCTTTGAGGCATAAATTCCATTTTTAATTAGGTTTCGTGGGTTCCCTATATATAGGACTCATTATATTCATTGTAAACACATAACTTTGAGAGATATTATTGCGAGACAAATTGATTTCTTCTCGTTCTTCATTGTTTTAATTTTGAACTTATCAAGAGAATTAAATTCTTGTGGCATTCTACAAATTCAATTAAGGTTCATAAGTTTTGTGATCATAGGTTAGGATATTGTTAGCGATTATCTTGATTCTTGATTCAATAATTTATTGGGTCGAGCTTTTCAAACGTTGATTATTGGCTTTCTTGGGTTGTACTAATTTGTCGTGGGTTTCGTAGCTACCATTGCTACGTGGGTTCGCATCAGGTGGTACCCCTTAACTCCATCAGCATACTCTAAGAAAATACATTTTTCTAAATTTTGGATCCAGTTTTGATGTTTCTTGGGTGTTTTACATAACATACACAGGACCTCCAAATACATGTAAGCGAGAATAATCGGCTATTTTACTAGTCTACATTTCCTTTCATTTTCTTCTCCTTTTCTTTCCATTTTTCTTGGTATTTTGGGAGTACAATCTAGAGCATAAGGAGATTCAATCAAGAAATTGGAGAAGTTTTAAGGAAGATCAAGATCAAAGGGTTTTCATATTAATATCAAACATGGAAATCGACATGGATCCCCATCCTTCAACCAATGTGGTAGTATACAGTATGAATTTAGCACCAATGTGATAAAATTGTGATAATTCATATCAGTCATCAAAATGCTTCTAATTAAAATGAAGTCACATGTCTCTAAAATATACTTATCTTATGTCTTTAATTGTCATATCTCTAGATCAAAATATCATAATAAAATATATAAGTCAAATGCATGCTCAAAATAATTTATGGATAGAGAAAAATATATTTTATAATTGGAAAGGGCTGTACCCGAAGAACATATAGGTTGCCTACATACACCGTGAAGGGATCAAGCCAAAACGTAGTTCTTTTACATATATAACTCCCACTAACCAAAAAAAATCAAGGGTTTCCAAAATACTCATATTAGCAACATGTGTCTTAAAAACTTTAGGAGTGAGTCCCTTAATCAAAGGATCTACAATCATCGCCTCTATATTGATATGCTCTATTTTTGTTTGTCTCTCCTTGACTCTGTCTCTGACCACCAAATATTTGATGTTGATGTGTTTTGATCCACTAGAAGTTTTATTATTTCATGAAAAGAACACTGATGCATTGTTATCACAATAAATAGTGATTAGCCTCGAGATGGAGTCAACAACTTTCAGCCTAGATATACAATTTCTCAACCAAATGGCTTGAACTGTAGCTCCATAACATGCCACTAATCTTTTGCAACCAAACGGCTTGAACTAATCTTGCCTTCTTTCGTACAACGTTCCCTTTTGAGTCCAATTTACTTTTGAAAATTCACTTGTTATCTATGGCTTTAGCATCCGGAGGAAGTTCAACAAGTCCTCAAACTTTATTTTGTTCCATAGAATTCATTTCATCTTCCATAGCATTTATCCATTTATGTAATTCAGGACTTGTCAATGCTTGATTATAAGCAACATGGTCAACAATATGACCAATATTAAAATTACTCTCCAACAAATATGTAATGTAATCGCTGGGCAATGCAGACCTCATTTCCCTTTGCGATCTCCTAACTTGTGGCTCAGAAACTGACTCAATCGTTGTTGGTGGAGGAACCTGAAGTTCCTCTTCGTGCTTAGGTTCTTTATTAACAATTTCAGTTAGTTGAGGTATAACTTTCTCCTGTATAAAAGGAACTGGAACAATAACTGGATTTGGTTCAACAAAAAATTCCTTCAACGTAGAACTCCCACTATCACCAAAATCATTTTCCAGAAATCTAGCAGTGATAGACTCAACAATTCTGGTGCCATGGTTTGAACAATAGAACTTATATTCTTTTGATCTGGGTACCCAATAAAGTAACCAGTAGTGGATTTTGGGTCCAATTTCTTCCCAAAAGGATTATAAATTCTCACCTCAGTTGGACATCCCTAAACTCTGAAATGAGCCAAACTTGGTTTATGTCATATCCACAACTCAAAAGGTGTCTTTGCAACAGCTTTACTCGAAACTCTATTCAAAATATATATAGCTATCTTCAAGGCTTTACCCCATAGATATTCTGACATTTGTTCTATTCATCATGCTACTGGCCATATCTTTTAGAGTCCGATTACGTCTTTCAGAAACGCCATCATGTTCAGCTGTTCCTGGCATGGTGTATTGAGGCACTATGCCACACCCTTGTAAAAACTTTGTAAAATCACCCATATTTTGACTAGACTCGTCATACTTCCCATAGTACTCATCACCACGACCAAATTTTACAACTTTGATACTTTTCTCGCATTGTTTCTCTACCTCCAGTTTGAAAATTTTGAATTTCTCAAGTGCATGAGATTTATCATTAATCAAGTAATTATATCCACATCACGAGAAATTATCAATAAAAGTTATAAAATATTTGTTCACACATATGGTGGAAGGTAAATGTACACTAATATCAGTATGTATCAAATCCAAAATATCATCACTCCTATTGGAACCTTTCCTAGTGGATTTAGTCAAATTTCCTCTTATACAATCCACACAAGTGTCAAAATCAGAGAAGTCGAGAGAGGGAAGTATCTCAACTTTAACCAATCTCTCCATCCTATCCTTTAAAATGTGACCGAACCGCTTATACTACAACATGGATGATGATTAACGAATTAGAGACATTTTCTTTGACACATTGGCAACACAAGAGACTTCAAAAGAAGCCAGAGATAATTTATATAAACCATCACATAAAAGGCCATTTCCAATCAAACGAGAATTATAAAACAAATTAACCATTCCATAACCAAAATTAAAGGAAAAGCTATAAGCATCAAGTTTCGATATAGAAATTAAATTCTATCTCATTGTGGTACAAAAACTATATTCTCTAATACAAGAGAGAAACTAGATTCCAAAGACAACTTCAGTACTTCTATGAATTCAACCTTCATTTGAACTCCATTTTCAACAAACATGCTTGCTTCATTCTCACTTGGCCTCCGTTTGCTTGTGAATCCCTGCAAGAAATTTGCAATATGAATACTGGCTCCCGAGTCTAACCACCAATAATTCAAAAGAGCATATACAAAAGAAGACTCATAACAAATTAAGGCCAAGGGGATACATGCAAAACTCTTCTTTTTCTCGAATCAAGTCTTAAACTTAAAACAATGACTCTTCTTTTTGCAGAACTTGCATTGATCATTTTTCTTTATAGTTCCTTTGGGACCACCAGAAGTCTGACCTCCAAAATTTTTATTCTACTGATTGCGATGTGACTTGTTGCCCTTGTGGAACTTAAACTTATGGTTATGAATAGACCCCATGTTTTGTGTTGGCTGAAAAGTTAATTGCACAATTCTGATATTTTCACGCCACATCATATTCTCCTCCTGGGCACATACATTAATAAGGTCATTCAAATCTCATTTATCTCTTTGAGGATTATAAGCAATATTCAACTGATTAAACTCGTTCGGAAGGCTATTCAAAACATGATAACCAGAAAAGGCTTAGTAATGGGAATCTTAAGAGACTTTAATTTAGAAGAGGTATTTATCATTTTCATAACGTGCTCCCTAACTCCACTTGCACCATCATATCTCATATTCATCAATTCGTCCATCAGATATCCAGTTTTAGCTTTATCAGACTCAACAAATCTCACTCTTATGGTATCCACAAAACCTTTAGCATTTTCATTATCGGGAATAGCATTCATAATGGAATCGGATATAGGACGCTTAATAATCTTCAAATAAAGTCTATTGGTCATTTCCCACTTTTCATACTCAGCCACATATTCAGGAGTGCTTTTATCTGTGGGTTTCGAAAGCCACTTCTCCATTGCAAAATCCAACCCCAAAAGACCAAGTGCTATTTCTACGTCTCGTTTCCATCTCATATAATTATTCACAGTCAATGTTTCAATAGCAGACAATTGATTCGAAAGAACTGAGACATTTAAAACTATGGAAAAATAAAATAACATATTTAATACCATCCAAGCATAATACATGCAGGCAATTGATGATAACATATCAATCTAATTAACATGAGCTAAATTAGACAGTCCGTAATTAAAGTCAAAATCAAAATTAATATTATTATGGTAAGAGCCTAGATGCATCATTATAAAGTCACATTTGGCCTGACAATATAACACGCTATAAGGTACTCTTAAAATGTATAATAAAGTTAGTTTACAAAACAGCTTAGTTTTCGAAATACCAACACCTTTGGGCATAATGAGATTTCTAGACCAAGTAAACTTGTTATCGGTCTTATGCCAATTTTCAAAAATATCACATATAATAACACATTTATGCAAGATACTATATGTAATAATTCAAAATTACGATGCTAACGTCCAATTTTTATTTTTTTACAGAAAACCAAATAAATAACAATGAGTTTGCCACTTTAGTAGCTACCACCCACTTTTATTTCAAAATATTTCTTTTAATGGGAGCACTAAGACAGATTTGAAATCCACGAAAAAATTCAATAATAATAATAATAATAATCATGCAACATAATCACAATCATCAACCGACGAAAAGCAAAATTCATGCGCGATTGTGAGATGAAATTGGCAACTAAATTTAATATATGAAAACGAAATTTAAATGGACAAAAAATAACGACATTTAAATATTTCAAAAAAAAATTATAAAGTCGTTAATTTCAAATATAATTTTAATTTTAGGTCGAAATTAAAATATATATGTGGATCAAATTTAAAAATCTCATTTTAAAAATTCAAATTCAGTATTTGCAAAACTGAAGTTGAATTATAATTATGAAAAAGGGGCATCATAACTTAGAAATTACAGCACATGACCTTTTTTTTTTATTACAAAATGACCCCTTCTTTAAATTGTAGGTAAGCTCCCAAAAATCACAAATTGCAGGAGAGCCCCATCCCCAAATCAATTTGAAAACCATTTTGTAAAACCCTAGACCACCCTCCCTTCTCGCTGTGCCGTCGGGCCACCTTTTTTTTTTTTATTTCCACGCGGCCCACGACCTATAGCGCCCGGTGAATCACCAATGAGCAGTGGCAATCCATACACGCTTCAACTCATAAACACACATATATGCACCCAGACGGCGGAGCTACAGTTTATACACACATAGACGGAAAAGTTAGTAGCCTTGGTTCTTTTTCTTTGCTTTGATAATGTATACACACATATTCCCACATACGAGAGAGACAACAACCTTGGTTTTATTTTGATTTGGTGACAAAACAAATATATACGCACACAGAGAGATGGTGGATTTCATCAATTTATTGTGGTGATAACTATATGCACGATGGAGAGGGAGGATAGAAATTTTTTTTTTTTTTTTGGTTTAAAAGATTCTGAACTTAGCATGTCCGCTCTGATACTAATTGTTGTAATATGATTATAATCATGTTATTAACAAAAATCACATGTTCTAAAGTGATAGTTTGAAATTCATACATGCGGAAGACATTTTGTCTATGTAAATATTACCAGTTAGATATTCCCTCCTTGCTCCTCAAAAGAATTAGCCGTTAATAGTGCGAGCCAATAAACGATATAGAGCATAAACGATATACAGAGGAGAAGGGATCTAACCTTCTTATAGGAAATTATAAAGCCGTCTCATTACCAACTCTAATCCTAATTAGGGTTCACATAATTCATGTCCACATATTTAAAATTACAACATTATAGCCCGTAAAATGTAGAAAGGTCCAAGTGATCAGTTAACATATTGGGTCTAATCATAGTATTATTGCAAGCCATATATCTAACCCGTAAAATTCGCAATCAAATGAAAGCTCACATTATTAAATTATTCTAACATTAGGAACATATTATAATGAATAAACAACACAGTCGAATCATGGAATAGTGAATCCAACAAAGAGAATAGCACCTTTGTGGCCGACAAAAAGATAGAAAAACGACAAAATAAAATCCGAAATTGAAGTTCAACTTTACCTTCTCTTGGTCCATCCATGTGATCAATCGTTCAAATTTTAAGTAGGCGGGGTCGTGCTTGAGGGCGATTTACAGCTTCTTGGGTTAGGGTTTTGGGTGATTTGGGGATCGTGAATGCAATGTGGAATTTTGATTGTGAATGTGATAGGTCGGGTTAGTGTTAGGGTTAACAGTTTTTTATTTTGATTTTGTTTTGTTATCTTTTGTAAGCAATTTTTGCTTTTGTAAGCAAAAACATTTTTCCTTATGTGTTTTTTAAGGTGATTTGTGAAAAGTTTAACGGCCAGCAGATGCCAGCCAATTTTCCATCGAGCACGTCAGCAATTCATGGAACAGAATTTTCAAGAGGTGGATGGAGTGGTAACGGGGAAAGTTCAACGACCACTATGAAGTATAATACAGTTCAGTGAGCAATCTATGACCATTGTATAAGTTCAGTGATTTTTAAAACAATTCACTCTATTATAGAGGATTAGAAGAGTTTTTATTTAGTATATTTTATGGGGTAAATTTGTTTAATATCTTAACTTTCTACTTGTAGTACTTGTATTACTAGCTACGGAAAATGATCATGTGACATATACCTTTCTTTTAGCACGTTCCAACGAGTGTCGCGCCATTTATCTTTCAAATAATTTTTAATTTTTTTGTTTAGTTAAGAACCTGAATGCCACAATCTTAAAAGTCGGAGATACTAGTACAACAAAATTTAAGTTGAGACATGGATGCCAGACCAATGAAAGGTATATGATGCTTTCTCTTTTGAGGTTTCGAAAGTTGGAAGTGTATTGAACAGTGAAATTTTGTTTGGGCTTCAGAAGTTATGTGGCCAAGTGGTGTCGAATTAAAAGAGTAAAATTGTTCAATGAATTCTTTATTTGCAAAACAATTCAAACGATAACGTCAAGTTTAATTTAAAAATTCCAAATACTTGAAAACTCTTAGCATTCGTGAAACACATCCCCCTACTTGATTCTATCCCCAACATCGCATAAGTATTACATGGACATTTAATCCTTGAATAAATATTTTCTATTTAGGTGATAAATGCAATAATTTTAAAAAAGTTGAGGACAAGAGTGCCACAAATGGTAGATTTGAGACACACCTACGAAAGGTTGGGACGAATGTTGGAATTTAAAATAATGCTTTTTATTTTGGGCTTACGAAGTTGAAAGCGCCCTAAGAAGTGAGATTTTATTTCGACCTAGGCCCTAAAATTTTAAGTGAAATATTAGGATGATTTAGACCAAGTTAGATCATAAAGTTTGGGCTTAAAATTTTTTAACCTTCTCTTAAACTTGAATGCGACGGACTGCTTCGTGACTCGAAGTTGAATCGTCATGGCGAAAAAGCGAAACCGGCGAGTCGGACTCAGTAGCGATGACTCTTCAACTCGAAGAATCAAGGTCGTCACCCCCGTGGAATCGCCACCGCCTAACTCAGATCACAAGCTCACGAGCAGCAGCTGCGCCGTTTTCCTCTTCTTCATTCTATCTTCCACCATTTCCCTAATCTTATACAGCAAACTGCACGCTTCTAATGTGAATAAGAATTTGAATACGGGATCCGACCTACCGTACGTCTACCAGCGCGGTCTCGTAAAGACTGATATTCATTATCATCAAGTCCTCAGTGTACGCACTTTGACTCTCTCATTTTCTTAGCTTAATTTCCGTTTTGATATTATTTAATTCGAAAATAGATTGTTTATATTTTATCTATGTTAATTTTCTAAAAATTCAGGAGAACATGAAGGTATCCGAAAATTCCAGTCGCCGGAATTTCAAGAATCCCGTGCTAGCCTACCTTACTCCATGGTAATTTCATTTCAAAATAGTATTGTTAAGTTTTTTCTCAATATAATATAAAATAATAGCATTTAATGTGTGAACAAGAAATGTACGGATGATTATTACATAAGATTACTTTTAAGCTAAGCCAAACACGCTTTTAATCAGGTCACTATGCTTCAGTGTAGCTAAAATTTTAATCAGAGTCTAGCTAGTCCAAATATATATCCATGCTTGAAATTGTATTTTAGCTTTGAAGCCCCGAGGACATGCAAGTGTGTGCTTTTTAAAGCTTTTAATTGTTTATAAGTTGGTCAAACATAATTTTTAACCACGCATTTTTTAGGACCCAACACTTTCACCTACATTTTAACCTCACATTTCTTGGGATGAACTGCATATAAGCACTTAAAAGCTTAGCCAATTGTTTGTGTAATTTTTCTTGTAGCTTATCTTACAATGTTAGTTTAGGTGGAGGGTTGCTGTGTGAATGCTTGAATTGTAAATGATGCAGGAATTCTAAGGGATATGAGACGGCCAAGAAGTTCAATAATAAGTTTACTCATTTATCACCTGTGTGGTATGAACTTAAGAGGTATGGGATTCCTGATTTGCTAAGTGATTATGTTTTTAATTTCAAATATTTCCAAGTCTGGATCAATCCCCGTGCTTTCAGCTTTGGAGATTGTATTGTTATTGTAATGTTTGCTCCTTTTGGTTGTTTACTGCTGCTACTTATACTCTTAGGTTGTAGTATTAGCTAATTTATATGGCTCCTGCACCTGGTTTTCTCTCGTTTCATTTATTAATAATACCTAATTAGCAAGATAATCCCTGCTGTACGGGTTACATTACTCTTTCTAATGATTGTGATTACAGCCTGAAAACTTTGTTTGAGTTAGTTCTAAATACGTCCTTGCTACGCATACTATCAGGTTCATAAATCATTATATTCTTTTGGGTAGAGGATTAACTGGATCTTTTTTTCTTTGGCCCACAATGAGATCAGATTGGGATTTGTGTAAAAGTTTCTTATGATTTCGTTTGCTTATATGTGAAAGGCATGTGACGAATTACTTACACTAAATGGTTATTGCTCTGTACTAATTCACGTGATCCTAGTTCTGAATGATGCCAGCCAAGATACCAAATTGGTTATGGAGGGAAGGCATAATGCTGATAAAGAATGGATTGCAGAGCTTAGGATGAAAGGAGATGCCCTGGTTAGTTGACTTGTGATTGCATATTTAAATATTAAATTTTTAAGTTGCACAGCAGGATGAACATTTGTGCATTTCTTGAGTGTTCCAGAATTGGAAACAAACTTAAAGGTGGAGAAAAAGGTTTAATGGGAACGATACATAAGACGAGAATCTAAGTTGTGTTTTGTATTAAATGCTTTAGTATGAGAAATATGTAAACCAATTCCGAATTTCATTCTTAGATCATTTAGTTTTGGTTTTTATCAATCTGTGCCCTGGATTTCAACAGAAATGAAATGCATCTGCCGTTTATGTTCCTCTATATTCTGATGCTAAAACATTATGATGGCAACTTTGTTAATTATTAGATTGTGATCCTTCCCTTAAACAGAAGCATACTAAATTTTTTAAATTTTTTCGAGTCACGTGAAAATGATCATCAGGATGATTTTTATGTATAAAGTAAAACTTACCTTAGTTATTATGTTATGCTTGAGTTTATTACTGATTTTAATGGTCCTTGATAAAATAGGTTTTGCCTAGGGTTGTTTTGGAAGCACATCCCTTGGATTTGCTGAAAAAGAAGAAACAGAGAAATAGAGCAGTTAACCTGATCATTACAGAATGCAAGTAAGCCTTTTATTCTCTTCTTCCTTTTCGCTATATTTAGTTGTTATCTGTCATATTAATTTTTTGAATCAAGTCCTTCTCAGCCGAGCATATGTAAACTGCAGAATAAGGTTGTAGTGCCCATAAGCCTTCTTATTTATTTTTAACATATTATTATTTTCATTGTTAAAGGGAAATGGGTTATGATGGTATCGTACTGGAGTCATGGTCGAGGTGGGCAGCCTACGGTGTTTTGCATGATCCAGAAATGCGGTATATGGTAATAATTGATTTTCTGCAGCATATTTTGTGTTTTACCAGTTTTGGCCTTTTTTAGCCCTTCCATTCACTTTGCCATTTGAATTACTGTGGTGTGCCTTTCTATTCTATACTTCTCTTCAGTATGAATATTAAAAGCTGAATTAGAAAAGATGTCTTTTAGTTTAATTTCTCTGATGAGTCAATTGAACCTCCGATTTTGGATTAGTATTTACATTTCGCTGTAACAGAACTATACTTCTTATCATCATGTATAACGTGAATATTGTAATGCTTTGTGTATGATGAAGATCTAATATATGTATTTTACTTTGTTTCTTTCACCTTCTTAAGCCTACTCGTTAATGTGGAATATTCTAGCTGCAACTGATTATCTAGCTTCAAATCATTAGTTTGAAGTGTAATTTAGTATATGGAAAAACTGCTACGACTGCTACTGATATAATCCTTCTTACTTGCAAACCTAGGCCCTGCAATTTATCCATCAACTGGGACAGGCCATGCACTCCATAAGATTGGAGCATAGTAAACAGAACTTGCAATTACTGTATGTTATAGGTCCGCCTCGTTCGGATAAACTAGAGGAGTATGATTTTGGGCCACAAGATCTCCGGACCTTAGTTGAAGCCGTAGATGGTTTCTCTATTATGACTTACGACTTCTCAGGTCCTCAAAATCCTGGTCCCAATGCACCATTGAAGTGGATTCACTACACCTTGCAGCTTCTCCTTGACGGCACTACCCATGATCATCAGAAGTTCGATAAAAAGATTTTTGTTGGCATCAACTTTTATGGGAATGATTTCATTGTTTCTGGAGGTATGTACCATGAAACTTGTTATGAGATTTTATTTATTTATTAGTTTGAAATGATTTTATTTGCTGGTTTAGGCGGTGGACCTGTCCTTGGAACGGATTATTTGTCTTTGTTGGAACGACATAGGCCTGCACTGCGCTGGGAGGAGAACAGTGCTGAACATTTCTTTGTGTATTCTGATAATCAGAATGTCAAACACGTAGTATTCTACCCATCACTGAAATCAATTTCAATGCGGCTCGAAGAAGCTCTTTCTTGGGGGGCTGGCATTGCAATCTGGGAAATCGGACAAGGTCTGGATTATTTTTTCGACATATTGTGATAAAGGCTCATCCGGGTTCTTATTTCTACAAATATGATGGATTGATTGACCGAGGCACAAGTTTTTCAGTTTGTAACAGGATAAGAACTTCTTTTTGCACATTTATGCTTAATTTTTATAAATTTTTTTTTTCCCTCGCTGTTACCTTAATTTTTATAAGTTTTTTTTTATAAGCTCTTTTTGCACATTTATGCTTAATTTTTATAAGTTTTTTTTTCCCCTCGCTGTTACCTCAATACACACGTGAATGATATATCATCGAAGGATCCGGGGTTGATTATCTCCTTCCAAAATTGTAAAAGGTATTTAAAATGTTACTTATTAGTAAGTCTAATTAACTTATACGTTTATCCAGACACGCTTACTGCATAATTGCCACCCAATTTCCTGCCTCGAATGCCAATTGCATATGGTTTAGCTACCAAGTTTAGAAAGATGTTCTGCATGCTCACGTGGACTGCTATATAGACTCGATGAATTGGGTGCATGTTCGCGACGTGATGATGTACAGTAGAGTAAATAATAATATTGGCCAATTTCATGTTCACAATCATTCAAGGGTATTGGTTTTATTGGAAATTGATTCAAGAGCAACAAATCCTTGACAAACGGTTAATCAAACAAGTACAACTGACCTGTACTCATACTGTGTGGATGGTAGAGTCCTGGTACTACATTAAAGAATTTTCTACGAACTTCATGAGATTTTTTTTAAGCCACACACTCACAAAAGCACAAATAATCCATCTCACCCTCCATCCTTATTTGACACGTGTAATTCAGTAATTGGTACAATCTCATTCCCTCTTCCACGTCAGCTCCTCCCCTACCACACCATCCAAATTCCAACCATTGAAACCAAAAGCACAAAAACGAAGAAGCTTCAAGGGTTTAGTACTTGATTATGCAATGGATGCCCTTAATGCAGTTGGATTAACCCCACTTTCTATTCTTGCAAAAAGAAATAAACCAAGAAAAAAATCATCACTTGCCTCATTTCCACCATCGAAGAACCAAAATCTTGCCATTTCTTTATCAAGAAATCTACAAGGTGGATTAGTCCTTTTATCTTCGGTTCTTGATTTCGGGTTTGCAAAGGCATTGACATATGATGAAGCTTTACAGCAATTAGTGACCAGTTCTTCCAGTACAGATTTTGACCCCAGTGGAGTTTTTGATAGTGTGATCAATTTTGTTGTGGAGAATCCCATTGTTATTGGTGGTGGTGCCGTGACTTTGGCAGTGCCATTACTGGTTGCTCAGTTGCTCAGCAAGCCTAAGCCATGGGGAGTGGAGAGTGCTAAGATTGCTTATACAAAACTGGCTGATGATTCCAATGCTCATTTGCTTGATATAAGAGCACCAGGAGAGTTAAGGCAAGTGGGAAGCCCGGATGTTCCGGGTTTGAAGAAGAAGCCGATGGCTGTCGGATACAAAGGCGAAGATAAACCCGGGTTTTTGAACAAACTGGCATTGAAATTTAAAGAACCTGAAAATACCACTCTGTTCATTCTGGACAAGTAAGATTTTGAACCTACTCTCTGTATTTTGTTTATTCTGCATATAGTTATTCACTTTTCCTTGAGTTAATCTTCATCTTTTTTTATAAACAATTACGGTCTAATTAACCTTACCATTCGTCTATTAAACGCCTTCCGTAAGTCGTTTATGCACAGAGGGCCGTGTCATGAATAAACCCAGTGTACCAATGTTTTAAGATATCCCGTTTGTGCTGTAACTGATTTTTATTATCACCATGAATACTACTCTAAAAGATTTATGAATAGCATAAGATCCCAAACCTATTCAGTGAATTATGTAGTTGCATTAGGTATTTTCTTAACGTCGAGTTGGTGTAGAACCCAATATCTAGGTACTCCCATTAATATTAATTTCGACCTTATCTGGTTAATATATTCACTGGAGTAAAAATGGGTTAATATCTTTGCCCCTTAATGTTAATCTACAATCATATTAAGACAAAGATGTCTTTTGTAATATTAACAAATTACATACAATTTTATATATTTGAATTGTAATGAAGCCAGATTTGATGGCAACTCTGAGCTTGTTGCGGAGCTGGTAACAGCCAATGGCTACAAAGCTGCTTATGCTATTAAAGATGGTGCAGAAGGACCGCGAGGATGGATGGTTACTTCTTATATTCTACTTTTACATTTTGAAACAGCACGTATATTCTAACTTAAAGATAAGAGAAATTGTGCGCAGGATAGTGGCCTTCCTTGGATACTTCCGAAGAAGACATTGAGTCTAGATTTAAGCGTTTTTACAGATGCAATTCGTGGTGCTTTAGGGGTAAATTCCTTAGCTTGTATCAGATTACTGCCTTGTATTCTATCATTTGTAACACGGGCTATTTATACATCAAATAACTTATCAACATGCCTGTAAATTCTAGTCCTCCTCAAAACCTTTTGTTGCTAGCTTCTAAGTTAGTGTGCAGAAGAAATACACTGACAAGAAAAATCAGTGCACACTGTATAGCTCTGGGAAGTCAAGAAAAATCAGTGCATACTGTATTGCACATTTATAGAGTGTGCATCTTATTACAAACTAAATTTGATTCCGGCCTTACTCTGGGAAGTTAAGAGACTATATTTCGCTGTCTTATATCTTGGGCAACTGGAGATGTTATTGCTCCAATATCATGCCTTTGTAGATGTTGAAATTTACATTTTTCTTTGTATTCTCCAAGCATTTATTTAAGGTTATGTCGGATATGCAGGAGACTTCTGATGCTGTGTCTTTGACCCTTGGTGTCGCTTCTGCTGCTAGTCTAGGATTATTGGCCTTCATGGAGGTTACAAATCTCGTGCATTTTATAGTTTTAGTAAACAAAGAAGGATTACCTAATAATTTTATTTCATATTTCAGGTGGAAACAATTCTCCAACTTTTGGGTTCTGCTGCTCTCATCCAGTTCGTTAGCAAGAAACTCCTATTTTCAGAGGTTTGTTGTTTAATTTCTATTACAATTCACCTTTTTTAAACTTGAAAATCTGAGGTTCACCCTTATGCATAATACGTATTCAAGGACATGAATTTGTATCATGATATAACAGCATTAGCCGTCATTACAAGATCTTGAATATAAATAAGACAAGAATAGGTGAACTACAAAAAGGACAAGTGAAATTTATTGGATGTTTGAACACGAACATTCCTAAAAAAAGTTCCACTTTCACCATTTTCGTTGCAGGATAGAAAACAAACTCTACAACAAGTTGAAGAGCTCTTAAAAACAAAAGTTGCGCCTAAAGAGCTTGTGGGCGATATACAGGTAAACTAAAGTTGCATATGAAACTAATCTACTGCTTGTTTGTGTTCACTGACCGTTATTGACTCCACGATTTGGAAATTCAGCAAATTGGTAAGGCCTTTCTACCATCGACCGTGAGTAGCAAGGCTCTGCAGGCCCCCGCTGAGGCAATTTCTGCTCCTGTCGATACTCATGTTCAGAAATCCGAGTCTTTTTCCGAGGTAAACAATGCTCCACCTGAAGTCAAAGCAGCTCCCGAGTCCACTCCTGAAATCAATTCAGTTCCCAAAGTAGAAGTTAAAGAAGAATCCCTTCCTGGAATTTGTAGACCACTTTCACCCTATCCTAATGTGAGTATGCACTGCAAGTGTTTAACGATGAAAAGAGTAGCTAAATATTATCTATTATATTGTTGCCTAGTACTACATGCCATGCGTTCCCTATTGAGCTTAAGTTCATTGATATATTTTCTTTCTTGATTGCAGTATCCCAATTATAAGCCACCATCGTCGCCTATACCATCACAGCCATAGAGATTGGACGATTTTAATGGGATATGAGGAATTGGTACATAGTTTCGTATTTGGCTGGAAATCACATAATTGTGTTACTAGAGTTGTAGAAATATATAAACCTCTGGTACGAGGTTTTTGAGCTTACATATGTCGTATTATGAGACATTTCAATGGTCCACGGTAGAGAGGATTCCTAGTTTGGTGTTCATTATCTTATTCTTTGTGTTGGTATTTTTGTAATAGATTAAAAATAACTTCAACAGAAAGTATGAAGACTTGCCCATCGACAGACGTGNTTCCTAGTTTGGTGTTCATTATCTTATTCTTTGTGTTGGTATTTTTGTAATAGATTAAAAATAACTTCAACAGAAAGTATGAAGACTTGCCCATCGACAGACGTGCAGCAGCCAAAATGGGGAGTTTACTCAACCCATTCCCTAGTCTCCCGTTTTTCGTCCTAAGATTCGGATGTTTTGGCAATTGGCCGACTCACCACATTGTGCATTCATAGAATTGTCACGTTGACTATCTACGTGATCGTGTTTTAACGCTCTAAATCCACTAACACAATCAAAGTGTACAAGAATAATGGCCAATACTCAAGGTATCAACAAGATAAGCTCCCCCGAATGCAATCTTTCTCTTGATCTCTCCTCTCTCATAATTACACCAACTAGAGGTTATCATTCACGAAGAACAGACATGGAACCCTCACAAAACTATATTTTACAATCTCGTCAAAATCGTTAGAAAATAGAAATCACAAATAAAAGAAGACAAACAGATTACAGAGAGAGAAATGACGCCACTATAAAAAAAAACCTAGAATAATCTGGTGAAAGGAGAGACAAATGGGGTATTTAAAACAGGGTAAATAGCACAAAACGTCCATACCTTTCAGTGTCATTGTGCAAAACGTCTATACCTTTCATTTTTTGGCATTTTCACCCCTACCTTTCATATTTCTTGTGCAAAAGGTCATTTTCAACCATTTTTCCAATAAAATGACGATTTTACCCCTCTATTTAAATAAAACAAAAAGAAAAGAAAAGAAAAAATAAATAATTTATTGCAATCATAATCCTAATTTTTTCAAAATATTATTCTCCCAACCATTTCAATTTCTGGTCCAAAACTCTCCACG
>CAIGRP010123073.1:0-10627 GCA_903798385.1 Fraxinus cuspidata | reverse complement strand
TTTCAATAATTTCAAAACATACACTCAAAACACAAAACTCAAAATGAATTCAAAACTCAAAACTGAAAATTGAAACACGAAGAGAACGGCTCCTAAATATTTCATTTAGCCAGCAATTAGTGGCATTTATATATACTTTCTTTTAGTTTATAAAGTGAACATAGCATAATGCCATCAAAAGTCAAATGGATGCAAACAACTTACCAGAGTCAAAATCGCGCGCACACATATAAAGAGAGAGAGATAGAGGTTGTCTCTGCGACCTTGAATTTCTTTGCTTGGAGGTGCGAGTATCAATGTTTTGACACTTTGTGTTGCTTTTCTTCAAAAGTGACATTTTTGCAAAAATTATTAAAATGTGACATTTTTGCAAGTGACAATTCAAAAGGTGATGTGTGGTACAATTTCCTCATTATTTAATCAATTTATTTTAATTATATAAATTGATTTCTCTTCCAGAAATTAAAAAAGAGAGATGTCCTGGCGTATGATAGTGGTCCTCAGCCATTTTGGTCTAATACGTTATTTCGTCATAAAATTGGTAAAAAATTTTAATTAAAAGACACGAGTTTTAATTCAAAATACTTTTCCACATTCTATCGAATTGAACTTTGTTCATGTCAAAGAAATCGTAATTATTTTTCTACATTCGTATTGAATTGAGCCATGTTCATTTTTAAAAAATAGTGAAAGAGAATACATTGTTTGCATCTGTTAATTTTTCAATGTACTCATTTATAAAAATAACTCCAAAGTAATTTGTATTTCAAATTGTATTAATTTGTCACATAAATTATCCAATCTCTACTATCTTAAAAGAGGCAACCTACCTTTTACTGTTCATTTGTGAATGTTTTTTTAAATCTCTACAATCTTAAAAGAGGCAAATCCAAACTTTAAGGGTAATATGAACTTCCTTCTACCCGTACCACAATTGTTGTCTTTGAATTTCTTATTGCTTCTTGGGCAATCCAACGTTTATTATTCATTTGTGAAGCTTTTTTTTCCAGAGGTAATCCATTGTTTACTTGATTAGTGTTAAAAATAAGTGTGTATAAATTTGGTTAACATTATTTTTAAATATATTGTACATTTTTAAAATATACAATATAGAAATGATTTTGTTTTGCTATGGGTTTATTTTATATTATATTGTTAAAAAAAAAAAATGATTCGTGCAGTGCGGAGTGAATGCTCCACACAACGCGAAGATTCGCTCCACACTGTGCGGAGTGACACTCCGCCCGCACAACACTTCGTAGTCGATCCCTGTTGGGTGCATTGCTCCCGAACCCCCACGAAGGCACTTTCCCCTCGACCCCGCGACTTGGTCGGTCAGGTGGATCCCCGTACGAACCCCCAAGAGGGGCACTGCCCCCTCTGCCACTACGACCTGACAGGTCGGGCCCATTGGAGGCTTTGCCTCCGAATCCCCACGAGAAACGCTGACCCCTCGACCTGACCGATCAGGTCGATCCCTGTCGGGGGCGTTGGCCCCCAACTCACACAAGGGGCGTTTCCCCTTCGACCCCTGTGACCTGATCGGTCAGGTCAAGGGGCGCTCTCCAAACACTTGATTTTCTACTAAATTTGAAACTTGCTCAACAAGGTAATATTTCGATGAAGCCGATAAAACTTTAGCAATAAAACTTGACAAAGTTTTATTCAAGAGTTAGTGATTATGTAGGCACTTGAATATTTTCCACTAAACTTTCTTCATTGTTCAGTGGTTACTATAAATATTTTGGTATAGAGCACAAATATGAATTGTCAAACGTTAGCAAGTTTAGAAAGATTAATATTGTCCCNAATATTTTCTACTAAACTTTCTTCATTGTTCAGTGGTTACTATAAATATTTTGGTATAGAGCACAAATATGAATTGTCAAACGTTAGCAAGTTTAGAAAGATTAATATTGTCCCGTTAATTTCTTCCTTGGAAAAATATTTGGCTACCATAAACATTTCATTTAAATCTTACTAGAATATTATCATTATTTAATTTTACTAATTATTATTTTAGATAAAAACTTACTGAACTTTCACAATAATTTAGTTTTGCATTAATATTTGATACACTAACACTAACTTAAAAATACCAAAACCCGTACATTGTACGAGCATACGACTAGTATGATAAAAAGCGGTTACAAATTTCACTTCCATAGTTTAAACTTTTAGTATTTGGTCCACTAAGTCCCTGTTTGGGCCCCATTTTGATTAAAAAAAATATATTTTGAATAGTAATTTTTTGAAGAATGTGTAGTTAAAAAAGAATGAAAGTTTTCGATTTACGTATACAATTATTTTTGTGGAATAATGTATGATAATTATAAGTATTTAGTTATGAGACGTGGAAATTCAAATAACGTAGGAGGGACATGCCCAGTTAACGAAATAATTAGTGGTGCGAAAGTGTTTAAGAATTTTTATAATAAAAATTATGTAATAAATAATAACAATATTTATACAATCATGTCTTATATATTAAATAACAATTGATTGTTGTTGAAAAAGTTTACAATGCATCTATTTTTATAGGTAAAATGATTTCATAATCCTATTAATAGAATGAAACTAAATTCTAAAAAGAAATAATTTAAAATCATTATCCAAAAGAAATTAGAAATCATATTATAATCAATAAAAAAATCATATTCTAAATAAAATATTGAAATAAAAAGATAAAACTTATTACAATTGAAAATCTTATTGTAAATATCTAATTCTAATCATATTTACAGTAGGATTGTCCTACATTAATCTCTCTCACTTGCAAAAAGTTCATACTCGAGTTTTGTTGAAGAAAAAATCTTGATAAATTGTGTTTATTCGTTTTTTACTAGGACTCAAGAAAATTATCTATCCATATGTTGCCGCGTTATGTACTTGTTGAGATAACCAATATTCATAGCAGTTAAAGTATGCAAATTTTTGTCGGCTTGTTTCTGAGCTCGTGATTCTTTTGAAAACTCGACCCAATCAACATTTGCGTGATATTGTGAAGGTTTTGTACATCCCTTTAATTCGTTGTTCGAGTTTGTCGAACCCCTGTTCGTCGTCGATAGTCCAACTGCCACCAATACCTTCGTCGACCATCGGATTAAAGTAATTTTCTTACTTTGTTACCAATTTTGGTGCGAAAAACGTCTAGGAATTCTTGTAATAAGAATTATGAAATAAATAAAAAACGATATTTGAACAATTATGTCTTCTATATATTGAATAACAATTTATTATTGTTGAAAATGGTACAATGCATCTATATTTATAAGCAAAATTATTCATTAATTCTATTAATATAAGGAAACTAAATGTTAAAAGGAAATAAATAAAGATTGTAATCTGAAAAAAAAATTAGAACTCATATTCTAATCAATAAGGAAAAGAAATCATATTCTAAACAAATAATAAAAAGATAAAACTTATTACAAATGAGTCCAAAATTTATGAGCACCGAAATTTTTCGCACAAAGCGTTAACTGCAGCCAAAAATTGATCACGTTCTGGACGAAATTAAGGAAGACCCATGGTTGGGCTGGGTGCACCATGTGGAGCGGAAGGTAGTCCAGGTGGTCCGCGACCAGGGGTCAACTGGACGGAATCAAAATTTGGGATCTTCGGACCTAGCTGTGCGAACTGCGGGACTGGAGTAACTTCTGGGATAAATTCGAAATTCCGTGATGATGTTTGTGGTGAATTGTTGACATGGATGGGGTCGTCAGGTGATGGGCAATCGACCGGTGTAGAGTTCCAATCATGAGGGTGGCCGGAGGTGGATTTTCGAGCAATTTTCAGATTCGCAAGCAACGAACTTTGGGCAGTGATTCCGGGCTGTATAGTTGATGGAATTGGAAGGTGTTGGTTGCTAATTGAAGGGAAAATTGAGGGTTGTCGACCGGTGTCCAGGGGCTTTGGAGGCCGTAGGTTGCCGAAAGTTAGAGGCATTTTGGGCGGTTTAGGGGCAAAAAATCGTTCTTAAAAAAGAGAGTTTTTTCGTTATTTTTAATATTTTCATAAATTTTGGACTCATTTGCATTTTTTAAAAAGTTTAGAAGTAAGATTGCAATTTATTCTTTATTTTTCTTTTTTGTTTTATTTATATAGGAGAGTATATTGGTCATTTTACGTTAAAAATAGGTGAAAATGAAGTTTTCCACAATGAAACGTTGAAATATTGGTGAAAATGCAAAAAATTGAAATATAGGGACATTTTGCACAATACATGCCAAACGTGTGGATATTTTGTGCGATTAAACATTTTCAAAATATATTTTTATTTCTCTTATTTTTAATCATGCATTTTTCAATAAAATAATATTATACGCAAATCTAAAATTTTTCCTTATTTTTTAATCATATATTCTCCATCAATCTACTATTTCAAAATGCATTTTTACAATAAAATGTGGCTCAAACAAACTATAGATCGCATGTGACATAGCGTCTTTTGACATGAGTTCATCAAAAGAAATTTAAATTTCAATCCACTACCCCCAACATCTTCATCTGTCTCCGTCGAACCTGACTCATATTATCTACAAAAACCTTTTCTTTTGTTTAATCAAGAAACTACAACTTGATAATTAAAAAATCATTCATTTATATCTTATCTGCTGAAAAGTATATTTTGACTTAATTTGGTCATAAATTATTTGAGCAAAGGGACATACTTTGTATATCTACACTCACTCATGTGAAAGTTAGATTAGTGGTTGCCACTGTATGAAAACCACTCTCTTTATCTGCATCATTTGTGACTATCTTATCAGATCTATCTGTTATCCTGACTCCGAAAGGATCTTTATGCACGAAAGACGAATTGGGTTGAGTTGATTTTTATTCAATCATCACGTCATCAGCTAAAAATTTAAATGGTTAAAGATACCCTATATTTGTTTATGACTTTATTTTCGACATTACAAAAGTATCACTAACTTAAGTTTGAAGTTCTTTTGATCTGAATAGCATGAAACATGATATAGACAACACGTTAAGTATCCTATGTGAGGAAAATGGGTTGAAGCATTTGGTGTGAATACAAGACATGTTAATTATCTCGAGAAAGGTTTTAAAAATAGACGTTAAGCAGACTTGAGCACGATGCTTTTATTTCTAATAATACATTTGAATTCTTCAAAATGCTATGATTTTTGATGGGATGATTCAATTAATAGGCATCTTTGTTCACTAATTTATGCTATTATTATGTGAGAATTTGATGTTTATAATCTAAGAAAATTTCGTCCAAAGCCCTTTATTGTGGGATACCAATACAAAAGGTATAATAAAAAACTTCTCATGGAAGTGGAACGCATGATGCTACAGTAGAGTAGGATCACCTTTAGATTTAATAGATTTAAGTCGAATAAAGCACCCCAAAAAAAAAGATGGGGCCAGATCATGGTTACTAAAGTATTAAGAAGTGTTGATTCTATTTTAAAATTTAAAGACTTAAATTTTTTTTATATAAATTGATTCAACATGGTATCAGAACAAACAAAAATCTGGTTATATTAATTAAGGAAGTTCCACATCTTAGAAAAGTGAACGTGGCAATGAATGCGAGTAGTGTGATAATATAAAAAAATAAATAAATTTAGATGAAATGATTCGAGAGCTGAAATCTTAGGTTATAGTGAGACACTCACAGCCAAAAATTAATAAAATAGAACAAACCTAATACACTTCCCTTAATTAATGATGAGCTAATTACCAAATAAACCTAATCCTCATATATATATTAGTGCTCACTTCTCATTATTCTCATTCTTTAACTTCTAGTGCTTATTTTTGTCTTCTTGAAAATGCTGCAGCCAAATTATGAGTAATTAATTGAGTACAAAGAAAAGGAGAGAAATGTGCATGTAAATCTCATGGAATTAGGATCTTCCTCAGAGGCTTCATCAACATTTCCCAATGAGAGAAATAAAGGTGTTCCATGTGATTGTAAGATCATATATCAGTGTTGAAGTCTGTTCAGTACTGTCACGATTGCAAGGAATTTGATGATACTTGATCCGACAAGTATCATCTTCAATGCGACAAAGAAATTGGTGACCCGTTGATAGGAGAGACAAAAGGGATGTTATCACCATGTCTAGGTGACCGTTGCAAAGGTGTAAGTTCATACATTGGGATCCGTAAACAAGAAAGTTGGTGACCTGATGATAGAAAAGCCAACGATCGAAGTCCTAGTGAACCACTTTCCTTAGTTTGGCACTTAAATTTAAGATGCCTACCAGTGCTCACTTCTCAGTATCTGTCATTGCCACGAAGCCAGCCACAGCCTCAGTGAACCACTTTCCTAAGCTTGGCCCCATGATTATTATCAAAGTGCTTATCTAAAGTTAAAGTATATTAATTTTATGTAAAATTAATTTTTTTTTTTTTGCTCGAAATTGAAAGGTGCTGACAAAGTGGCTTCTTTCCTGAGCTCCTCTTTGACAGCAAAGCAGGCGGCCGGTAGAGGGTTCTCCGTCGCCTTCCGGTGGAGCTTCTCTCATTTTTCCTATCATGGCTCAACACTATTGTAAAAGTACTTCTTTTGAAGCTGATTATTGTGTAAAGTTGTAATTATTGCTTGAGATTCAGGTAAAAGCTGGTTTACATTTATTTTTAAATTGTCTTCAAATTTTATTTTTTTCGAGGGACAGTTTATTTGGGATGGATATTTTCTGTCACAAACTGTCGCCAGTTTTAATTTATTTTGAAAAAGAAACTAATTTGTAATGGTTAACTACGGAAAAATTATATTGCTATAATATCACATTCAGGATGAGAGGTGAGCACGGGCGCGGTCGTTAAGCGGCCATGCAATATAAGGGGAATTTTATTTTTATTTTTGACGAATCCAACATGAGCGGCCGTCTATGCTCGTCGAGTGTTAGATCCGTTAGAGGCTATAATATGTTGTCGATAATTTTTTTCTTATAGTATCTTTTCTCCATGAGAACGGAAGATTTTAACAAGCTTGGATGAATTTAGGAGATATTCAACATACATATTTACATGTGAGTATATATTAAAAATACACATCTAATAAATAGACTTAGCATTCCTTAAATTCAGAAAAATTGTAAAACTCGTAGGCTTGCAGGCCTAGTCGTTCATTGCTCAAACTTAAGTAATACTAATAGGAGAGTTGAATGTTGAATCATTTTGCTTGTCCACCTTCGAACTTGATTTGGCCTACCTAGCGAGCCAGCTTATATTCGTGAATGGGTCAAGGGAGCACGAACTGACTCGCTTCACAAAACTTCAACTTGGTTCACACCCACCAACTCGACACTTGGTGGGGGTGAGTTGAATCAAATCGACTCACGAATCAATTGCAACTCTTTTTTATTTAATTTTTTGTAAAAATTAAAAATTGCATTTTCACTCCAAGTATAATGAAGACTTGAATTTGTAAGAAAAATGATGAATGTAGAAAATTTTATTTTATCAAAAAAATTTATAAAATTGTAAAAATCCTCAACATTTATCTAGGTTTAGGACCAGCTACAATACATGGACGGAATTAATATTGTACACCAATAAATATTTCACCTACAATTTTTTTTAAAAAAAAAAACAAATGAAATTTCACCTTACAAATAATAAATCTAAAAATTAGTATAACAAAAAAAGTCGTAAAGATTACAATTTCTGAAATTCTTTTAACAATTGTACTAGTCAATTGTCTTGTACATTAGAACCTCAAATGTAGTTTCTTTCTACCTGCTTGCTTCTTTCATCCAACAAAACTTAGCACATACACTAAATGCAACTTTCGATTCTACAGTTGACACCGAATGCATTAGTAAATCACAAGTCATAAAAAATAATATCAAATGTTGTTTAAATTTGTTGACCACCATCCGAGAAGATCAAATTTATTTATCTCCTTAATTCAATATACTAAAATTATGCATGGAAAATCTCTAGCTAAATCAATAAAGACTTCATTTTGTTTGGTATTATTATTGGAAAAAAATAAGGGTACTGAATTTATTATAGTAGTTATTCTTAAATAGGTCCATGCTCATCAGTGACCAACGAAACTGTAGAAGGCGACGCTGGTGGATAATTCTTTCTTGTCCCAGCAGCGTATTGGGAACTGAAATTGTATCGAGATAAACTTCCGCGTTCTCCTTGATCTGTAGGGTGTTTCGGTTGCTCCGATCAGTGAATGCTACCTGCAAAATGAGGTCGATACTTTCTCCCTCGTTGTAACTCCGGTGTGAGAATCAGTAGTTGGTTTAGGAAAGTAGGAAGATAGTATAATTGCAATTCAGACAGTTCGGGTTTCAAGAGAGTCATACTGTTCTCACCTTAGAGGTATTTATATGTACCTAATGCAACGCACTCGTTCACTAGTTAATGTTGTCATGTGTCCCACGTAAATCTTCCCACTTTCCCCACGTTCTAATGAGATGACCCCCACTCCTCAAGCGGTTGGTTGTGCCCACGTTTTCCATAGAGCAATCCCGTCTAGCTCATTGCCATTTGTATGGTTAAGTGTAGTCTTGGCCTCATGGTGGTAAGTGGCCTATGTAAACGTAGATGGCCATATAGTGGTCGATGACCTCATAAGGGTCGACTGCTTCATGATGGTAGGCAGCCTCATGGGAGTCGAGGGTCTTATGGTGGTAGGCGACCTTATGAGGGCCTCATAGTGGTAGACGGCCTATGTGAATGTAGAGGGCCTCATGGTGGTGGCCACCTCATAGTAATAGGCAGCCTCACGTGAACATAGAGCGTCTCATGGTAGTAGGCGGTCTTATAGTGGTAGACGGTCTATGTGAACATAAAGGGCCTCATGGTGGGGGCAGCCTCATAGTAGTAGACGGCCTATGTGAAAATTATAGGGCCTCATGGTGGTAGACGGAATCATAGGGGTCGATGCCTCATGGTGGTAGGCGGCCTCATAGTAATAGATGGTCTATGTAAACGTAGAGGGCCTTATAGGGGTCGACAATCTCATGGTGGTCGACGACCTCATATGGTAGGCGACCTATGTGAACGTAGATGGCCTCATGGTGGTAGGTGGCCTCATAGTGATAGACGGCCTATGTGAATATAGAGGGTCTCATGGTGGTAGGCGATCTCTTGCGGGTTGACAGCCCCATAGCGGTAGATGACCTATGTGAACGTAGAAGGCCTCATGGTAGTAGGCGGCCTCATGGGGGTCGACAGCCTCATAGTGGTAGACGGCCTATGTGAACGTAGATGGCCTTATGGTAGTAGGCGGCTTCATAGGAGTGTGAAGGTAGAGGGTCTCATTGTGGTAGACGACATGTAGGGGTAGACAGCCTATCATGTGGTGTTCTACGTGTAGTACATATCAAATAGTTCTCACCTCATTGGTCATCGTGGATAATTATTAATGTCATCCTGTATCACTTGCCCCTCTATCCCTTGTCGACGCTTATCGACAAGGGGTAGCCTCTTCACTTCTTCAGTGTTGGTTAAATTTTTTTTTTTCATTTATTTTGTATAAAATCATCATTACCTCTTCATCCGGCGAAAGCTCGAGCGAGGAGGGGGGGAGTGTAAGTCAATCAACCGACCCATCCTTAGATGGCCGGTTGAAGTTTCCCAACTAACCGCAAGGCTGGTCGACTTCGATCGACCAGCACTGCTTGTCGATGCTGGTCGATAGTCGACTAGGCTGCTGGTAGACGATAGACCAGCCCCTTGACTAATCGCGGGGTGGTCGTCCTTCAACCAGCCTTGTCGAGTTTCCTCTTCATGTCGGTGGACTCCTCCATGAGCCCAATATTTCGACACATTTAGCCGAACCCCACACTTTTCAACCGAGTCTCCCAAAAAAAATAATGTCTCAGCCAAATCTTTGAACCAAAATCTTGAAATCGAACGGGATCCAACGGGTGAGTTAGTAGTTCTTGAGATTCCAAAGTGATATAGTCTTTATAATTCATCATCTAAATTGGAAAAGTCACTTAGAAAATATTAGCGTGTTGACCACTATGTTTACAAAGCCCCTAGGCCAAAGATTCTTTTTTCCTTTATATCTATCTTATAGTAATGGTGTCGTTTGCCGTGTGTGAGAGTTTATTTACCCATCCTTGCACGACTCTTCCTATTTGATTGTAATATCTAGCAGGCATGACAGTCGCGGGTGGGCACCGATTACACAGGTGTAAGTTGAATGACACATGGTTGACCTGCGTGCTTTGGCGCCGCCCGGTTGTAATTTTACTTTTCACATTTCATTTGCAGATATTTGATTTGTTTTTATTGCTATCATTTGTCGAACAGTAGGACGCAATATCTAAAGGTTTGGAGTCTCAACCAATTTATAGCTTTGAATGGCCCCTACCTCGACCTTAGAACTCAGTCGCGCTTGTTACAAATATATCGATTTCGTTGCTTTTCGCCTAACCCCTTGGACTATGTAGAGTGCGGAGCATGATTTTGGGCATTAACTAAATTTTAGTTTTTGAGGTTCTTTCTCAGACTTTAGAGTGATTTCAAGCTAACTGATTATTTTTTGTCTTTGTTGCTCGCCGTTGTATGTCAAACAATCTCGTGTTTTTGAATGCAGGGTTCGGTAATTTTGAGCTTTAACCATTTTTGGTTTTGAAAACTCACCATCAGCCCTTAGAGCAATTTTGAGCTA
>CAIGRP010123067.1:0-11191 GCA_903798385.1 Fraxinus cuspidata | reverse complement strand
TTTAAATAATTAAATTCTAGTATGGCTAAAATCGTCTAGAAAATGATTCATACTTGATGTGATATTTAATATATTATAGATTTTTCTATATTCATTGATTCAAATTAATTAAATTTCATGTTAGTTCATGTACACCCAATTTGTTTAAATGTATATAAATTATTATTTTTCTAAATCTATAAATTCAAATTAATTAAATTTCATGTTCATGAATCAATTTGATTGTTCTCGTACAATTCAATTATTTATTTACGTGCATGTTTAATAATTAATTTTCAATTAAACATTATTTATTTGCGTGCATGTTTAATAATTAATTTTCAAGTAAATATTGAAAAATGAAAAGTAAGGTATTGTTGAAATAGTTAAATTCTAATAGGGCTAAAATCGTCCAGAAAATGATTCATACTTGATGTGATATTTAATATATTATAGATCAACTCAATGTAATTGGAAAGGGCTTTATTCTCTTTTCAGGATTATTTGAAACTTTAGTCCTTGATTGGGGAGTTTAAAAAACTAACAAAAAAATTAAAGATTTCATCACAATGGAGAGCCATTGTCGCTCTTAAAAGTAGATAGTTTGCTGTATTTGGCACGTCCTTAAAAAGTTTAATTATAGACAAATATAATTATGAAAAAAATGATTAAAAAATTTGGATGTGGCTTCATTTAAAAACATATATTTATTCCATACGTAGTGACTTGTCTGTTTAGGTGAAGTTGATCAACATAATAAAAGGTGTAAATATTCCAATTAAAAGTTAGTAACCACCCATTGAAAATAGGTCAAACCTTAATGAAAATATATATTTGAAATGCACGCGAAGGTTAATCGAGGTAGTACTTCCCCTTGATTTATAGCTTCCTTTAAGGTATTTATGTTGAAGAAATTACAATTGCAAATAAAAATATACAACTAAATGCCTGTTTGAGCCCATTTTTTAGCGTAGAATACATTTTGAAATAGTAGATTGATGGAGATTATGTGGCTAAAAGTAAAGAAAAAGTTTTTGAGTTGCGTGTAATATTATTTTATTGAAAAATATGTAATTGAAAAGAGGAGAGAGAATTATATTTTCTAAAAAATGGGAATCAAACAAAGGCTAATTTGAGAAGCAAGCTAGTAACTAAATTGGCCGAGGAGTGGTTCTCTTGCTCTTTTAAAGAGATTCAAGTCCTCAGCGGTGTTAGAAGTCCTCAGTCACGAGTACAATAGCTATTCTCTTAATTTCTCCCTCAGGGATGTAACAACTCAACTAAAATGTTGTCTACTGCTATACATTTTGCACTAGAAAATGAATTAAAAGCTCTACAAAAGAACATCCTTCTTGTGGACAATATATTTTAATTTTAGCCCTTGTTTGATCTCCATTATTTTTAAATTACATTTTTCTCTCGTCTATTAAACCGCATATTCTTTAATAAAATAATATTACGCACAAACCAAATTTTTTTCCTTATTTTTTAATTACACATTCTCCATCAATCTATTATTCCAGAATGTATACTTAGCGCAAAAAAATAAAAAAAAAATGGAGCTCAAACGGGCGCTTAATTAATAGAAAAATGAAATATAGAGTTGTATACAAGTCTCTGTGTAAATTAGTAGAAAAAAAGAGGTATATTAGGTGTTGTGTGGGATAGCATTTATATAGAGATTAAATCACATAACCTCAAAATTTCCATACACTCCCACAATAATAATCTACAAAAACATAATATTAACAACCCACTTTGATGGCTATGACCAACAATCCATACATAACCACAACCTTTCATATCCCAAGAACAAAAAATAACAATTATACAATTTAATATTAAAATATAGTACAATTAGTGTAGTGGAGGTAGTACGTCATAATTTAGGTTTACGCTTACTTTCTCTACCTCATAATATACGAAAAACATCCAATGAAGTGTAAGTAGGAACATAATTTCTTTTACTTATCAATTCACACGTATCATTTTCCTAAAAATTGAAATCTTTTAGACAAGTAGAAGTCATTGATGTAGTAGTGAAATAAGCAAAAAATCAAACCTTCCTCTCTTCTACTCAAGTTTTATCTTTCTAGAAACTTCCATTATCGAAACAACATGATTCATCCTACAAAAAACCAATTCTCCTATGACATACAAGAATATTAAAAAATAAAAAATGGTTGATTTCAAATAGGTTTTGCATGGGATTAATGTATTATGGTTATAAATGGTCAACTAATTCCACTGAAGCATGTTGTTGTGACTGTGACATGATAAGTCAAAAATGAATATAATTATCACCCACCAAGCGAGCGAGTGGGTGGGTGGGTGGGTGGGTGGAACTTTTCCAGAAAATTAACTTTTGCTTTTAAGAGTTACCATGACCAGCACAAGGAATGATTCTACTTGAAGGCACTTCGATCAAATCAACGCGTAATAATGGTGTCAATATACTACGTTCGAGAAGGATGAATCACTTGAGGTGTACATTCGTTAATAAAATAAGAATAAAACTCTTTTATCAAAAACATGCTCCCAACCCACTATTGTAAGTGTGCTGTCAGGGAGGGAGTTAAACCCTCCGTGGTAACATAGCATGGTTAAAAAAATAACTTCAGAACACGTCGATTCACTCTCAAGACAAGTTAATTAGTTCACATCCAAATCTGTGTTCCTATATATATATATATATATTTTTTTTTTTAATTCAACCAGTTCAACTTCGATTATTACTTTTTGATTCTCGATCTTTTATTTTTCTCGAATCAATCCCCATGCCAAATTTAAAACATTAACATATACAAAATTAATAAAGAAATTGTAAGATGGGATGCCCTAGGCCCCCATCTCTTTATATAAAGATTAAAGAAGATAAAGAGAAAAGGATAAAGGTTGATGATTTGATCAACCAATTAAAACTCAACAGAGAGTCACGCGTAGATATTCTACGGCGCCAAAGCAGCTTAAAGTATACTTGCTTGTATATTAATAAATTAATTAAAGAATCATTTATTTAAAGAACAATTGACTTTTGATTGTGTTTGATATAATTGATACACCGGGGTTGTAAAAATTGGTTGGTTTCATAATGCATGCATCAACTTAACCTAATGATTATTCTATGAGATTAAATCAATCATTTAAGCTAGATTAAGATCTTGATTGGAGGCTTAATTAACTAACTAATTAATTACGTTTCATATTAATTGGATAGGTTTTGTCACATTAAAAAAGTTGTTAATATATACTATTTCAATAGAAAATAATAAAGAACTAATTATTATTGGTAATAAACTTCAAGTTGGCTATGTGAATTTCTTTTTGTCATTCTTCTAGATCTGTGAAAGAATGCTTAACTCCTATTTGCATAGAGATTTTTAAGTAAATTTTCTGAAGAATCCGTGGTTAAAAAATAAAAATAAAAACTATGGACAAATGTGTAAAATTATTATATTGAAAGAATGTTTGAAAATGAAATTTGACAAAAAAAAAAGTCTTAAAAAAATGAGGGACAAACAAAGACTCGATATGATTGTATTTTCAATTGACTATAGTTAGTCTAATAACGGCAACGTGCGTATCTCATATTTAGCCCCTATATGGCCTCAATTTTTTAAACTCGTTTTCCCAAAACACATTTTCAACCATATAATTTATGAATCCACAACTTCTATATATTTTCAATGACAGTTTTAACAACTATTATTAAAATATATTAAAATTTTGATTTCTAACCAAATCAAGCAGGGACTTAACCTCAAATATGATTTTCATATTACATAGGATACCTTTGGCACTTCTCTATTTTATTTAATTATACATTTGAATCTCTTAAATAAGAATTCAGAAAAAAAAATTAAATTATCCCTTTTGTTAAATGGCATGCACGTGCATATTTATAATTTTAATTCTTTGGGTTTATGCCTTTCTTAAAGAAATGTGATTGAATGATTGAACAGTGAGGTTCTGCATGATAAAGATTAAGAAATTAAGGGAGGTAGATTTAGCTAATTAATCCATCTTAAGTACTTGATTAATCCATATGATTCTATTTGTATTTAGGGTTTCTGGTATAACGATGACATATGGTGGGTATCAAAACTTGCCCTTTATGGAATTGGACAGTTCTTTAATAACTTTCCCTTCTTTGGGGGTGTTGAGGGGTAGGGTGGGTGGGGAAAGAGTTGCAGGTTCAAGATTTTACTTACATATATACATACACTTGTATATCGATAAATTGTAGTGAGGAGAGGGACATATTAGATCGATAAATTGCAAAACGCATTATTGATTCATGTTCTACACTTGTTTAAGCCGAAATTCCACGAGGGACCGATTCATCGAGATATTGAGATAATATAAATTGGATACTCGATAAAAGTTATTTTTCAAATTCTATTTAATTCAAACCAGTTGATCCCACAAGCATCTTGTGGTAGGTGGAAGGGCAATGGGCATATTTGATTGGTCTTGTGTTCTCATCATATCTACTTCTTTAACTTTCAGCGGCAGAAAATGGGCACCAGACGTGCATCCTAGTTCTCCACGTGGCATGTAGTTATATACAATTCAACTACAATCCTTTTTATTTTACAAAATTACAAAATTTTAATTTTCTTCCTAATATATCTAATCGAGACATAACAAAAATGAGAACGACAAGAAACTATATGAATAGAAAAGGTATTAAATATCTCAATCGGTTTGAGTATTGAGTTTAATCAACTTCAATTGAAATCAACGAGAAAATTTATCAATCGATTCGAGTAATAAGTTTAATCAATCTCAATTGAAATCAATGAGAAAATTCAAGACCTATCTCTCGATGGGATCCTCTTTAATTTTAAAAGTTGTGTTTGAAGTTGAGTACAAGACTTAAACTCTATAAAGGTCAGAAAAAAAAAACGAAAGCCATTGAGAATTTGTGCAAGTTATTTGAAGAGTAGCCACCTTCTCTCCACTACTAGAAACAAAAAATAAAGTGTACTTTTTTTTTTTACATGATGGAGTGCTAAATTGTCAAATGATCCATCATATTGGCCCACATTACTCTAAAAAGTCAAACAATAAAAAATAAAATAAAAAATAGAAAAGCCCACCCGCTGCTCTTGAATCCATTTTCTAAAATTTAGGAAACAATGTTAGCCAAGGAGGAGTTAATAATAATGAAAATCTAAAACTTTATTCCTGTCTAATTCTATCTAATACTCTCCATTAGATAGATATTATCGAATTGCACCTCTCGGTTACATTTATGAAGACAAAGCTTCGAAAAATTAGTATTATTTGAATTATACAAAGTCTAAACAACAAATTCATGAATATTTGAATTCGAGTATCCATGAAAGTCAAGATTACATGTTAGTATTATTTGAAGAGTGCTTAGATAGAATGTTTTATCAATTTCATCAAATACTCTTTTTATTAAAATAGTTCAAAAGTATTGTACCTCATTTCTTCTTTTTTTTATATAAAAAGAAATATTCTCAAACTGCCATTTTTCTTAATCAATTTTTACATCAAACCCTAAAAAGAATACCCCATCCTTCGTCGCCACCTTGATCCTAGTAAAAATATTTAGATATGAGTTAATGGTTTTAACTGCCGCTTGTTTTTTGCATGTAAAATATAGTGGTGGTTGAAAATAAATTTAAGAAAAATGAGTTATGAGAAATAGGGACTAAACAGGGGTTTAATTTGATATAATAAAAGACTTTTTTAGAGAGTGTATGTAGACCATGATTAAGTTTTGTATCACTGAATGCATGCTTACGTGTACTGCCAAATGGATCAATAATTGGTCAACAGGTTTTGTTTTCGCGACTATTATCGTCTATTGTTATTGGGAAATTCATCGCTCTTCCACACAAGGGGTTAGAGAAGAAAACAGATAATGCAATCACGTGAATGAGTGATCAACAACTTCAAGTGATGAAGAACTTCAAAGAATCGGAAAAAAGTGATCAACAACTTCAAAGAATAATCAATAAGGCTCGAATACGATATCGCTGTTCTCAAATGATATTTGCCCCCTCTCGATGAATTTTGTGCTTAAAGGGTTTCCCGACAAATGATTTTTTGGAATTATCAAGCATTGTAATAAAAAAACACTTAAATACTTGTGTTTTCTACCAAAACTTAAGAACACAAATGAGATTTTGAATATGAAAGAAAAATCTAAATTCTTTGATTTGGAATGATGATTTTTATCTCAATATTGGTTTCAATAATGTTCCAATTTGTTATATCTCTTGTGTTGATTATGAGACATCTATATATAAGTCTCAACCAACACACACGAAATTGCGCCATAAATCTGTGAAAAGTTCGCAACTTTTCATAAAAAACCACCAAAATATTCAAACAGAATTTCTGTCCAACGACTCCTTTTTCTTTCTATACGATCGCATAGAACAATTCATTGCGGTCGTATAGAAGAAACAAATGTCGGGGCTGGAATCCCTGCACGGGTGAATGCGATTGCATACCTTTAGATCTATGCGATCGCATAGATCAAAGTTCTGGCTACCAATTTAATTTTTCATTCCAATTCTGAATTTATTAATTTTGAACAATAATTCCCCACTTGTTCAAAATTCAANGAACAACCAGTTGCGGGGATTTTAATCCCTGCAATGGCATATGCGACCGCATATTTCATTCCACATTATTCCACAAACCGTAATTTATCAATTTTGAACAATACATCCATCAATCCCCCACATGTTCAAAATTTTAATAAATCCCATATTTAAAATATACAATACTTATGCATAAGGATTAGATATCTTTCGATTTGAATATAGCCATAGTGTTATTCAAACAAGGTAAAGTCGAAATTAAAGGTATCATGAAAGTTTTGAACCAATACTTTCATATGACAATACCGGTAAGAACACATACACAAGTATTACGCGTTCTCAAGTTCTTCAAACTCACTTAGCGCTAATATGGCCTCGTGCTCATCCTTTTTGACAAACTTTTAAGAGAGAAACTCTAACTCTCTATTGAATCGGCACCACCTCGAAGTTTATCTAGGTGAAATTCTTCCAGTATCTTTGTTACTTTTAGAGATATTTGTATCTCATACTGAACTTCATTAAGAACTTAAAGTTCAACACTCGCTTCAGTAACAACCAGTATTATATACTTAGGATAAGGTTAATTGTGGATTTTATAATGTTGAAATTATCTACATATCGAATTACTTGTTGTTACCTTTGAACCCGTAAATTACTTTGTTAAGTAATGACATGTAGAGTTGCCATCATTAGTGGATCCTTAGATTTAAGAGTTTCAACCCTACTCGAAGTAGATATTACTAAATCTCTATTTAGAGATTTAGATAAAGCATCTACTATGTTCTCTATAATTTAGGAAATTATATCATTCTTGATTAATTTCCTTATGTATTCATGTCCTAGACTCATATGTCTAGACTGTCCATTACAGATGACTTAGTATCTTATCAAATATAGCTAGCCAACGATCGATTCATTTGATAGATACAAATTGACACCCACTAAGAAATCTTCTTACGAAGCCACATGCTTCTCACTAGCTTTATGTAAAGCTTTATCAATTTTTACTTACGGTTGAAGGATTTCTATTAAAAACTACACAAGTCAATCATATTTACTAGTCGATTTCAGGGTATTCAATAATTTTTTATTAAGACATTATAATGCATCTTTTTGAATATTCTTCGAATATTCTAGTTGTTTTTGCATATCCAAACAAACTCCATAATTGACTTTCAACTCATCACATCAACTTTAGACTTAGTGTATATCATCTTGATAATTATATAAGGGCTCTCTACATTTTTCACTTCATAGACATTCTTCTATGACTATAATGTACAGGGAAATGTAACTTTCAACTAAGTTACCCCCACAATTCCTTAATTAGGAATACATATGCAATCTAGTAAAGTTTGCATCCCCAAGTTTTGAAATTTCTCATATAAGTTCACAAACATTAATGTTAACCCCAACATTTTTGGGTTATAATTGAACTTAGAATTCATCAACTCTTTCATAGTTCAATTCATTATCAAATAGATAATGTTCTCATCGAGTGCTTCGTGAAAGTATAAGTACTTTCAAAATAATGTTCGTCAATCCACAATATATTTCAATTGTACACAATATACTGTAATCCAACTACATTTAATTTGATTAAAGTCATACCATAGACCAACAATACTTTTCCAAGCATAAACCAACTTAATTGGTTTTACATATTTAAATGTAGTATAGTACAATAAAGAGGACTAAGTATCTTGATTCACAAGAATTGAAATTTCTCCAAATATATGCAATTATCAGATTTATGACATTTCACAAGATAGTATTATTTTATGTCAAATCATGGGTACCTATTCATCCTATTTACCGTACTCTTATACAAATATAATATTGCATAAATTATCTCATTTAATTTTATCAAATTAATTAGGCTATCATTATTAACCAAAGTTAATATCATCTCAAAAAGATATGAAATCAACAAACTAAGTCACCATGTCATTTTCGTATTCCAATATGAGGAATAGTCATGAAAGTTCATGTATTTTCAAATAAATAGTTGACATTCTTTCACCATATATACAAGTCCAATGTTTAGGAATGAATTTTCATTTCTAACCATTCGTAGTCTGGTTTGTATTAATCTCAACAATATCCAAATCATCACAATCAAAGTGAAGGAATAGCAACTTATATTTCAAACATTTATACATACATTGTAATTCTATCTTAGTCAACACACATTGACTAGGAATATCAAAGTTTCATGGATGTTGATTGCACTTTCACATTATAAGAAATGTTGCAATCTTATTATCTCAACAAGGATAGCCATTACTATAATTAAATCAAATAATGGCCAAAACATGCACCATGCACTTTCATATAAGAAACAATTAATTCTTTATTGACAAGTTAATATTCGGTAGACCCCTTGCCACCAAAATAGATTTTGGAAATACATTTAGACAATAAAGATGCACCACTATATAATTACCTTAAAAACGTTCAATTCCAAGTCCTCAATCAATAAACAAAATGTAAAATCATTGTTTCATGAAAAAAATCATGTTTTTTAAAGACATGCTTGATTTCCAAAAGGACAACGTACACTAGTTTAAAATTTATTTAGTACAACTTCTAGTATATAAATTATTTAATGAGAATGAATGGTATCTCCAACCAAATTATCGTGCACTAAATAAACGAAAGTCAATGCATGTACCAACAGATGTACATGTAGTTTGATAAAAGAAAGTATATCACACACATGGTTGCTGCACAAAATTCATATTGAAACTCATATGACTTCCTTCTCAAAGTCACGTACTTTCAACTACAATAAACACGTTTGTATGCTCCGATTCATGAAAATGAGTCATGAACAAATGAAAATAAATTCATAATTTTGAACATGCAATTATATCACAATATACATAATTCAAATTTGCAAATGAACCAAAAGACATATTTAAAGTCACAAAGCTTTAAACTATTAAATATCAAAGGACACACTTTTCCATAATTCAATTTGTTCACAACAAACTTATTTATTATATATGCACCTTTTTTCATCATTTCATTATGTAAACACTTATTTACATGCACGGTATTTTTATTTAAATTAATACAACTTATAATAAAAGTCCAATCATATCAATTCACTTTGATATGTACAAAACATATATTGTATGATGATGCATACTCATGCCCCTATTTTCAATTTATAAGTGAACACCACTTTTTGAATTGAAATGACATGAAACGGTGTCGTAAAAGTTGATCACAAACATAACTAACTCATTTAAAAATGAAAGTGTGCAATTGTTGACAATTACAATTTTTTCAACCTGTAAAGAAACATTCACGTCAATATATCCAAGGTTGGCAATTCATGGAGAAATGGGTTTTCGTTGTCTAATACGGTAATACTCATCATCCTGTGATATAGTGACTACCATTTATGCATTAAGGAATCTAAACGTTAAAATGTTATTTTTCTTCTTTCCTACCCACCGCCATAATCAACAAATTAGCCACCCTTTTGACCATTCAGCCACAGTAGAATATGATGATCATAGAATTCAACATCAGCCACCACGTTTCTTTAAAGGCATAGTAGGCAATGAAAATCTTTACAAAATTACGACTACAGTAATTTGTCTGAACTTGATCCTTTGTACTTAATTAACTTGCATACTGACTTATTTACAACAGAACATGTCATGCGAATAAAAAATATATCCAAAGATTATTGGAGATGCCATACCGATAATGTGCATATTATATCAATATGTACCATTTATACTCATGAAATCGAAAATAGAATTCGACTTACCAAAATTGTTGAAAAGACAAATCAATGATTTACCGGCTTTTATCACTTGATTCAAGCCTTGTTGATTCCATTCTCCATCACAGAGTTATCATTTGAGATTGTTGGGAAAATCATCACTCTTCCACACAAGGGGTTGGAGAAGAAATCAAATAATGCAATCACTCCCATGTAAATGAGTTGGAGAAAAACCAGAAAACAAGTGATGAAGAACTTCAAAGAATCGGAAACAAGTGATCAACAACTTCAAAGAAGAATCAATAATGTTTGAATATGTTATCACTGTCCTCAAACGATATTTGCCCCCTCTCGATGAATTTGGTGCTTAAAAGGCTTTCCGACAAATGGTTTGTAGGATTTATCGAGTCTTGTAATAAAAAACACTTAAACACTTATATGTTTTCTACCAAAACTTGAGAACACAAAGAGGATTTTGAATATGAAAGAAGAATCTAATTTCTTTGATTTGGAATGAGGATTTTTATCTCAATATTAGTTTCAATAGTGTTCCAATTTTTTATATATCTTGTGTTGATTATGAGACATCTATATATAAGTGTCAACCAACACACACGAAATGACGTAAAAAATATGTGAAAAGTTCGCAACTTTTCTTCAAAAACCACCAAAATATTCGAACAGAGCTTCTGTTTTTCTTTTTATGCAACCGCATAGAACAATTTCTTGCGATCGCATATAAGAAACATATGCCGGGGTTGGAATCCCAGCACATGTGTATGCGACCGTATACCATTTGATCTATGCGGTTGCATAGATAAAAGTTTTGGCTACCAATTTCATTTTTTTCATTCCAATTCCGAATTTATTAATTTTGAACAACAAT
>CAIGRP010123063.1:0-12709 GCA_903798385.1 Fraxinus cuspidata | reverse complement strand
TCGTTTTGGTGTTTTGTGTACAATTTTTTTTTGTTTTCAAAAACGCATTTTCGAAAATAGGAAAGAGAACGCGTTTTCATCGTTTTGAAAAATCCAAAACACAAAACGACCCGAAAACGACAAAGAGAACGGCCCCTTAATCTTCTTGCTTTCTACATTTGAATTTTACAATTTCCCGGTACTATTCTCTTGCGTTTGCGTGGAGATTTGATTTTTGTGGAGGAAATTTGAGAAAAATTAAGAAAAATGAGGGAAGTGAATATCTGGAATGCCGTCCAAGTAGCAGAGATTCACAGCTCCGAGATTCCGTCGTCTCCTCTCACCGTCGATAACTCCCTCCCACTTCACGACATGAAGCCTTGCATCGTGTAATTATAAATTTTTTAGAATGCAGTTTTGTTCATTTTTTATTTGTTGCCTTCTGAGGATTAACATACATATTAATGATTGCTGGTACTAAAAACTTAAAAAGGAAATTGGAATTCGGATGGACACATTCAAGGAGTGTCTATTTACAGTTAGGTTGACATTTTGATAAAAGGAAATTGGAACTCAAAGCTCGATATGTGCTTTGAGATAGATTGGAATTTCAGCTGAGAGTTTCCTTTTTTCATCTTGACGTTTATGTAGTAACTTAACGCGGTGCGTGAAAAAAGTTTCCGAGCCAATTGGTGAAGACTAGGGATAACTATGGTAATGCTAGTTGTCAGCTTGAGAGCCTTAATTGGCCTCGATATCTGATTTGCAGAAAGAATGACAGATAAGTTAATCCAATTTTTTGGAAGTAATCTCCTTTTACGGCTTAATTCTAGTGTTCTGCTGTTTGGTCCAGCAATAGTGTTTAGTTTAGTATAGTTTTGGGCAGAACTGCATAATATTTCACTTTTGTGAGGCCTGCTGATTAGTCAGAAAGAAAACGAGCAATACGAATTAATTTCACTTAGGATGTGCGCGGATACAGACGCATACAAATGTTCTATTGGCTCTATTTTTTTCTTCATTTATTTGTTTTTCACTACAAATTGAAGTTGAATTTGTTAATGATGTTGTATCTTGGACACCATGAATGCCTTTCTTTTCCATTCTAAACAATTCCTTTCTATTCTGCTCCCATTGTTTGGCAGGAGGTTATGCAAGGATCTGTTCAAGCAATGGTCAAATTTGGATGAGTCTGATTTCTCTCTCGAGACTGTGTCTGGTGGCAACACAAATCTATGTATGCCTCTATTGTGCTGTCTGTAGTTTTCTTAGCAATATTCGTAATGAAAAATGAACTATGTCTATGTCATGTGTTCTGAGTTGTTTGTAATCCGTTTAAATCATAAATAAATAAAAATGAGTTTGAATAATTTGTTCGCTGTCATTGTAAAGCCATTTTTTTGAAACTAATGGATTTACCTGTAAACTTTATAAAACTGGATCACGGAGAGTCTTATTTTAGTAATTTTGGTGATTTCCCTCTGTTCTTAAGTAATCATGCATGAGATTCATTCTAATGATTTTTATTTTTTTTTGTTACTGGTACAGTACTGAAGGTATCTGTGAGAGAAGAAAAAAGGAACATTGTAAATTTGACAGTTAGATTGTATGGACCAAATACTGAATATGTAATCAACCGTGAAAGAGAGCTGCAGGTAATCTGAGTTTCCTTTGATAAATATCCTGTAGATTATTTATGCAATCATGCTCGCTAATCTTCTGGTATCATCTTGACTAATTTTTTCCAAGCTCAAATGGAATTTGCTGTATAGAGACTTGTCATCATCTTAATCCAGCTTTAAAAAATTTCTGATGCAATTTGATACGGCTAAAATTGTGTTTAGGCTATTCCATACCTCTCAGCTGCTGGATTTGGTGCCAAGTTGCTTGGAGTTTTTGGTAATGGCATGGTGCAGTCATTCATTAATGCACGTACCCTTACTCCATCAGGTAAGCTTCTTGAAGATGAAATTTGTAGTAAAGCGACCAAAACATAAAATAATAAAGCTTTTTCTCTGCAATGCTCTAGTGTTTCCATAACCCATTATTTGCATTTGATTTATGGACCTTTTTATGTGTTTGTGAAGCTGGGAGATATCTGATTAATTTTTGGAAGTTCCGAATGGCTGTGACCAGCTTCACAGTTGGATTCCAACTTCTCATATTTATTGAAGATTAACTGAGCAGATTATTTATCATAAATGTTTTTTGACATTTGATGTTGACAGTGCCTGTTGGTCGTGCCATTGTTCACATATTTATTTTTCAAGCATCCTTATTTTCATATACATACAAAATAGGTCTACTTGCGCTGATCTTAGCCAACAAACTGAGAAAGTTGTGCTTTCTGGAAAAGGACATTGTTAGAAGAGTTTCTATACAGCAGTAGGTAATAATAATCTTATCAGAACTTAAATAATGACAAATATGTGCTGTGTATCTAACGTACAGCCATCTATATTTCTGTAAGTGAAAAAATGGATATGCATGACTTTTGATTTTTTCGTCTATCAAATCGATTATAGACCATCCTGAACTTTCACCAGTGCCATTCTGAACCCTCCCCCCTTCTCAGTTCAATATGAATAACTAGCAAATATTTTGACATTTTTTTGGTCATCCAATCAGATGTTACTGTTCTCTTGTGGCATATATTTAGCCTTGTAATCTTTTATTTTCACAAAATATATTGTAAATATAAATGAATTGGTTATTTTCCAAATAACAGGTGATTCTTGAAATTAAGAACGAAGACCCTGCTAATTAGAAAACTCAAAAACATGTTAGAACATTTTAACATTCCCATTAGTATTTTTATAATCATGTTTTGTTTATTGGAGTGCATTGTACAGAAACACTTCATTTCTTTATGCTTTTTATTATATTTTATTTTATTTGCTTACATAGGAATAAATGTAAATTGCATTTCACTCGGCTTTAGTTCATGTATACCACAAAATGGTTACTTTACAAAATTGATTAGTTTATTTTTTTATTGCTGGTGACAATCTCGTACTTATATAAACTATCCATAAAGGAAGCAATAAAGTATAATCATAGCCAGGTAATATGTAAGTGCAACTCCAGTAAAAAAAATGAGTTATTTTGTAGATTTTCCATTTTTTCTATATACTGCACTATTTACATCTTTTTCAGAATTTCTCGTTAGTGTTTGCTTTTATGGGACATTCTTGAATTTTCTGGAAAAGAAGGTTCCTCTCAAAATGGTTTACTTCTGAGTTCTTACACACCTTTGTTCTCTCAAAATGCTTATGATTTTTGTGATCTGAATGCAGATCATTAACAGAGGATTTCCTCTTCTTTGTGATGAAAATTACTAATAGAGTCTTGGTCTTGTTTCGATTTCTTGACAGACATGAGAAATCCGAAGCTTGCGGCTGAAATTGCAAAACAACTTCGAAGATTCCACGAGATAAAAATTCCCGGTTCTAAAGAACCTCAACTTTGGAATGACATCTTCAAGTTCTTTGAAAAAGGTTTTCTTTAATTAATGACTGATCCTTATTGCAAAAAATTGAAAGTTGTGCATTATAGTTTTCTATGATTCATGACCCATCTTTATTATGTCAAAATAAGATTATCTACGTCACATTAATGGCCACCTGTCATTTCACTTTACTTTTCTCACATCTGTACCACTAAATGTTTGAATGCAGCATCAAGCCTCAAGTTTGATGATAGCGAGAAGCAGAAAAAATATGAGACAATTTCTTTTACTGAAATTCATCGTGAGGTCACTGAGCTCAAGGTATCTTTTCTCATTTTTCATTTGCAATCTCTGTTGTTTCGAGTTGAGGCTGGTACAGGCACAAGTTTTGACTTTCTTAACTATTGAGAATTTTGTATATTTGATGTCATTGCAATGTTATTAAAGTTGTATCAGATGTTCTTTATATTTTTTTCTGAATGATGGTTTAGATGGAGTACCCTTTGGCCATTATCAATTAATCGCCATTAACATATATGACTGTTTTGACCTACCACCAAAAAAAAACAAAAAGAGCCTTTTGAGATGCAGAAGTTATGTTTGCCTAACAGTTTGTGGAATATGTTTTCACCATTAGTTTTAATCAATTCCATTTTTATTTTTTCATTTCTTCCATAAACTATTTCTGTCAATGAATCGAGTGAAGTTTTGTTTGGACTACAGCTTTTCAGCTTTTAAATCAATGAATAGAATAAAATGTGTTGAAGAACCGAGGAATTTAATCTGTTCCTCCTCATATCCTTTGTACTTCATTTGTTGATTTGTTGTTTCTTTTACTTCTATTTGTTTAAGAATCTTTTTCAATCTGGCACAGGAATTGACAGACCCTATTAATGCTCCTGTAGTATTTTCTCACAACGATTTACTTTCTGGGAATTTAATGCTTAATGATGATGAAGGTAACTTTTCCATAAGTCTACAGTTATCTCTGACTCGGTTATATTTTGATGGGAACCAGTTTGCTTGCACTTGATGCACATTTAAATTTTTGTCCGTCTACATTTAGAATTCTAGTCCCGTAATGGAATGGCCATTCATATTAGTTCAATGTTTCTGGTAACTTGGCTATGCAAGGGATGAGCGTGGCATTAGTATACCATTTTGCTTGAATTTTTAAGATTAACTGAACTGGAGGAAAGGTACTCTTAAACAAAACATAATGAGGTTTCTGTGGGCAAAGTTATTTAATTCTTGATCTGGAAACATTGTCATTAGGGGAGGATTCTGAAGTTGTGCTTTTCCAAGGATTTTAACTGTATTTCATGGGCCATTGTACTCTAACTCAAGTACACCCCAGTTTGGCACTCTCTGACAGGGTTATGGGATATGGATCCTTGATGATAATCATAAAACAGTACGAAGGTGAGGTTTTGGATGAGTTAAGATTTTTGATATTTATCCATGTCCGACATCCAGGCTCAAGTTGATGTACATAGGCATGAAAAATATTATCAAAACTTTCTTCTATCAGTTGATATCACTTGCTTAGTTCTCATGATATCTTATTTGTCTGGGTAAATATGCAGAGAAACTTTACTTCATCGACTTTGAGTACGGGTCTTACAGTTACAGAGGTTTCGACGTTGGGAATCACTTCAACGAATATGCTGGCTATAATTGTGACTATAGCTTGTATGTTGTCTTCCTCGTCAAGTTTTATTTTTGTTCTTTTTCCCTATGTATGACAAAAAATAGAAATCATATATTCGTTTTTGGGCCTAATGCTGTTGCAGGTACCCAAATAAGGATGAACAGTATCACTTCTTCAGGAACTATTTAAATCATGATCAACCGCAAGAGGTAAGCAGGAGTGGTAGACTTTTCACGTTGGTCATCTAAAACTGTGTGTGTTTTTCATGCTTTAATGTCAGTTTGGTCCTAACCTGTCTACTCGGTGTAGACACGTCTAGTCAACTAGTACAGAAACACTCTTATGGCAAAAATTAAAATAAAATAAAATAAATCTTTAAGCCTTATGATGGCTTGTACCACATCACACATTCCTTCTTGATATGTCTTTTTAGGGTAAAAGTTCACCGCCACTTCAAGTCAACTAGGTTTTAGGGAAGTTAGATAGAGTAGTTCACTTAACTTAATTCCTTGATAACTTTTCATGTTCTGTGTATGCAGATTTTATTAGTCTTTCAATCCTCCAGCTTTCATTCTTTCTTTATTTTCCCCTGTAGATGTATGTTTCTTGTTGATTTCTTGCATGCAAAAACTGATATTATGTATGTGATTCCATCATTGCCATGGGCTTATTCGTTAATTAACAAATTTTTTCTTCTTGTAATTGCAATTTGTTGAGAACCATATTTGACTATCTTTTGTTTTCGTACGATCTTATCTATGTATCAATCAAAAGCAAAATACAAGGTTATGCTTTTCTTCCCTTGTAATCCACAGTAGATCTTTGGGTTCTTTAGTCAGTGCTATGTAATAATTTGGCTAACAGAAAAGCTTGTTGCATGTCATTGCGGTGAAGAGAAAAGTGGGTTGCCTGCCAACATTTTGACGAGGCATTAAACGCTGAAACTATCTTTTTTAACAGGTACCTGACAAAGATCTTGAAGCTCTGTACGTGGAAACAAATGCATACATGTTGGCTTCACACTTGTACTGGGCATTATGGGCTCTAATCCAGGTAATAATTCTTTCTCAACTTTAACTGTCAACATTCAGAATATAAGCATGTCCTTAAAACTTAAGTTTGATCGATGACAGGCAAAAATATCTCCAATTGATTTTGATTATCTTGGTTACTTCTTCCTGCGATATAACGAATACAAAAGGCAGAAAGGCAAGTGTTTCTCGTTGGTACAATCTTCTCTCTCAAAATCTGAGACTAAATAAACACAAAATGCATACATCTGTCTGAAAGTAATGTAGAATCTCCAGCTTTCATTTTTAGTTGGGGTTGCATTGCTGATATGTTAGTGAATAATGGTTTTTCTGTGTCGTTGTATAACATACATTCCACACTGCAAAAAATTGCATTTCTTTTGCCTCGAGAATGTGACTGTATGGCATTGTGAAAGGCTGGAAGACGATTTCAAGCCATGTATGGTGGGATTTCCATTTTTTGATCTGCCAATAGATCTAGCAATGAACTGAACAAAGTAGCTTAGTTGGCCCTCAAATTTATTGGGAACAAGAATTACATTTTTATTTTGTTGTATGATGGGATTTTCTATTGTGGATCTTCCAATAGATTTAGCATAACATTACTAGAAAAAGATTCTTGTAGCCGACACTTAAGTTTACAGGGAACAATTATACAACCGGTAAACAAGATGCAAGGAGAGGAAAACAGACAGTAGATCGTAGTTGTTCTGGTTGTAGCACGAATTGTCCGGGCAATAATTGAAGGCTGATATCCCCCCACCGGAAAGAATACTATTAGTTTTCAGGATAAACTCTTAGGAGAATTTTACTTGCTGATGGTTAATAATTTCGTTTTCGTTGCCCCACTACTATTCTACATTTAGCCTCCGTTTGTTTCTTATTTTTCATCCATAAAAATGAGAAATATGACCGTTATTCATTACATCAAGTCATCAATTTTAAATTTTTATCTCTCGTGTGGGGCCTAATAACGACTTTATTTTTCATTCTCATTCTACAATAATGATAATCAAATGGATCCTTATTGTGAATTGAAGAGATTGACGTGACTGTTATTTTCATGACTTCATGTCCGCCAAACTCCAACAACATATAGTCTTCATCATCGAGCATAATGAATCTTTGACATGGGTCCTCTGAGATTTATTTTCCAAACTGTCTCTAAGGCATAAAACAACAATAATGATAAGGTAGTATCTATCTTGAATCTTCATTTGAATTTTGACACAATTCATCAATAATGCTATATCATCACTGATTTATATTTGTGAAACATCTAATTTTGATCTTAATAGATGATAGTTATCCATGGGTCGATGTGAGGTTCAAACAAATCTCGTGAAGCATATTCAACAATTAATGCAAATTTATAAATACCAAGGTACCTAGCGAGGACAATTATAAGTATTTGATAAACTTTTTAACTTTGCTTATGATAATTCGAAACGTGAAGAGAGTATGTAAGATCGATATGGTACTCATTGTTTTATCTTTGAGTGTGAAATAGTAAAGGGCCACTCTAAAGGGACAGGAAAAAAAAAATAATAATAATGATAACTTTAGTTTATAGTGTAAAGGGGTCTAGGTGAGACCTACAAAATAAAGGGTGGGTAGAAGGTAAGGTGTCCATGCATGTTAGTGGGTGTCTTGGGACGAATTCATTGGAGACAATTATGCAATATTCATTACACCATTGGTTAAATAAACAACAGAATACATCAAATATCTACTTTACTAGACAAATCCCACCATCATATAAAACACAAATTACAGGTAATATCACATGGTTTGCTTCTCTTAAATCATTTTTACTCTTTTTCTAATCAACTTATAATTAATTATTTTGGTGCTAATTTCTGGTGCTAATTCATGGGGATTGCATATATAGATATAATTGCACTTTTGATCCTCAACTTGTTTCATAAGAAGCAAGTTGATCTCTAAACTTTAAAAAGGAGTAGCCAAATCAATCGTCAACACCATATACTTTAAGAAGTTCGGTTTTGTTTCTGAACTTGAGGGCTCATGATTAGAAATTTTAAGTTATGCATATTTTTATGAAGCTAAGCAAAAATTTGGACAATATGCAGTATTCGTAACAATTTTTTTGTGCCCTTTATTGAAATTTGGCATTGCAACTATAATGAAATGTTGATTACCAACGTTTTTATGTTAGGTTTTGCTTCTTAACTTGGATTCGTGCATATAAATTTTAAGTGAACCACGTTTCAGAAATGACCACAAATGATTTGGATAGTTTCCCTTAAGGAAATTGGTGGTGCAACTATATCGAAAGGTTAATTACCAACTTAATCTATTTTAAAAGTTGAAGACCAACTTGTTACTCTTTAAATAAATTGGGAACCTTTGATTCAATTTTTTCATAGTAAAAACTGCATATATATAAACTTCAGAATAAAGTTAGAGTCTCAAACAACACAAAACTATCAAACAAGAGTGAGAGCAATGGCAACATGTGGTGAGAAGCAAAAGAAAGCAAACATCTATGTCTATAATATGGGAACTGGAAATTTGAACCCGGAATCGAACTATCCAGCAACCGTTAAAAAGTCAATATCGCGGGGCTGGGGATTAATGAGATCGAAAACCTATCGAAAAAGTGCCGATCGTGGAGGGTTGAAGGCGGCAGAAGGCGGAGGAGTGGCGGAATCAAGAAAATCAGTGTCAATTGTAGAAACAAGAAAATGAGTTTCACATGTGGAAGTGAATGCAGGATCAGTGTCTGCATTTCTTCAAGTGAAAGTGTTGGTTACTGATATGCCAGGGTTCATGCAAGTCCATGCCTTCAAATGTGCAAGAAGAATTTATGACAATTTGAAGAAGTTTACCCCTAAACACATTGCTTACAACACGAAGAAGGTAGGTTGAGAAATTTATTTATATTTATATCTTCGTCATGTTCTTTTCTACATGCATATCGAATTCATTTCTCTTTAATGGCTGAACATGTAGAATTTTTATACAAAAATCCCCAATTTTAGGAAACTTTTTATGGAAGATTGAAGCCTCTAGAAATTCAAAAAGTTCTCTCTCTACAAAAGCTCTCTCTCTATATGTATACATTTACAAACACAAATAACTTTAAGCGTCTGTTTGTCGGCCATTTTGGTGAACGAAACCAATTTAAAGAATAGTGGAAAATTATAAAAAAAAATGGAACCTGGTCTGACACTCCGATTCTCTCTTTTCAGAATGTTATTCTACCTACTACTCTACATTTCCATTAATACTCTCATTGCTCACTTCACCTAACCCCTCTATATGGGTCTTTGCGGACAGGTCAGCCATTCGATCCACTGAAGTCGAGATCGCACATGCTCCGTATTGTTTTTGCCCTTTTTCGAACGGGATGTGGACTTACATTTGTTTCCACTACGCTTGCTCGATCGTGACTAAGATGCTGTTGAATGGCCAATTTCTAGTTCATCACTGGACAAACTGCTTTCAACAGGTACTAGCAATCGTTCAGCTACTTAGTCGATGGCTCTATCGTCGTGCATGCCGAACCCACGCCGTGACAACTTGGACGGGGTGAAGGCATACTTGCTAGAATCGAAGGTGTCACCAAACAGACAACTGTACCTATTGAAAATTTCTCCCACATCCTTATTTCTAAACCTCTCATACTTGGGGTTCTCCCGCATAACAGAAACCGCAAGAACCACTGTTCATGTAGGTATTGAAAAAGCACAACATTTACTATGTCGTGCACACAAATGAGTGCACGATACAATACAATCCATGCTGCATTTAGTGGTCCAATAAAATCAAAACAATAAAATGACAGATTCAAAACCAAATCAGCATACATATGACCTCTCAAACATGCAACCATTTACTGTCAAAGAAATACAATTTTCGAGTACGAGGTTAACACCGACATTGTATACAATTGGACGCAATTTTCATTTTGGTGCTCATTGCATAACGCATACAGATCGTCAGGCAAAAGTACACATACTTTAGATAGAATCTTCTTTATATCCTCAATATGTTGCAGATTGTTGCGTACCAAAATCACATCATCAAAATATACAAGAATTGCCGTAAAATTACCTTTGTGGGATCGGACGAAAAGCGAATAGTCTGCCTTTGATTACTGAAAACCAGCACTTTTGAGATCTGAAGACAGTTTCAAAACCATTGTCTAGAAACTTGTTTCGAACTATATAATGTCTTTTTAAGTTTGCATACTCGGGTCTCTCCCTTTCGTACGAATGCAAGAGGTAGTTTACATGTATACATCTTTATCAAGATCACCATATAGATGGAACCATAGTATTAACGAGGAAAGTGTTACAGTCTTTTTTGGGACTCGGTAGTAATTCATTTCAAGTTTGAAAAAATATCACCTCTATAAAGTATTTTGAGTTTGAAATATTTTATTACTCGAGTTACGGTTTTTTTTTTTTCTTGGGTTTATTTCCACCTACAAAAAAGATGTAAAATTGATAGAATATTTATTTATGTAACATGGGAAACTATTCGTGGAGAGTAAAAGAATGTGGATGCTATGAATTCGTTCCAACATTACAAAATGTGGTTTCGGCCATTAATATGCAACTGTGTTTCTATGTCTCCTCAATGAATATTTGACAGAATAGTAACTACAAAAGGTTCCCAGCTTTAATCACCACCCATATTGTGATACCAAGATTTGGATAACTTTTTTACTTTATCAGTGTCCTTGATTTTAATGTCTTTCCTTTAGTGTGGTGGGTAGGTCTATTTTGTCGAGTTTTTGCGAGAATTGAACTAAATTCGTCAATTATATCGAAAGAAAATTAAATCAAACAGTTTCATATGCAGTGATGGGATCGAGTTGGATCAGAACCAACTGTTGTTAGTTTGGTCAAGTTAAATTTATTTCACACCTCAAACAAAAAAATTATAAAATTTTCTTTATACTATTTCTTTGAGGTAGTAAAAGTTTAATATGGAAAATTAGAAAAATTGGATTTTACCATAAAAAAGAAACGAATTAAAAATAATTTTAAATTAAAGATAATATGAAAAAAAAAATTATTAGTCGGCCCACAACCGACTGTTAACAGTCGCCCAAAGTGAATGCCATTTCCCGCGAGTTAAGTTGCAAAAACTAAAAAAAAAAGTGCATAAATCTCTACTATAACCAATGATCTCCCTTTATAATGAAGAATAAACATTATACATAACAATAAATGAAAAATCAATCTCATAATTCCATTAAAAAAATTAACATTGTTGAAGATAATTGCCAATGTGTGTGGTGGTCGGCGTTGAGTTCGGCTGTGAGGTGCTTCTTCGACTAGATCTCGATTGTGGACTATGTGAGTAATTTTCAATTTCTTTTTCCTTCTCTCTCTCTCAGGCTGTGGCCGTTGGTAACGAGGGTATTTTTGGGTTTTGGTATTTAACTTACCCTATTATACATTTTATCTTTTTTTTTTTAGTGGTCAAATGCTAGTATGGAAATATGGTCGGGGCAATGAGCTAATTCCTTGTATTTCCTCAAAATGTGAGAAGCTGTAAAAATCGAGATCCGCCGAATTTGGGTTAGGTATAGTGGATTGGGGTACCTTTGTATAGTTCCTGTGCGATTGGGTTTCCTAAAATTCTTAGATAATAATATCTAATAAATATAAGCAATATATTATTGTTATTTATAACTTGATTTTTGAATGTTATTTTAAGTTTGTTAAATGTGAATTTGTATACTTAAAAAATATATTAGTTATGTATTTTTCCTTGATTTTACCCTTAATCCATAATACATCTTTGCAACAGTGTTTTTAAATCCGAATCGGATTGATTAGTTTGATTTGAAAATCGGTGAACTGCTCCCTAGTCCGTTCCGAATGACTCAATTAATAAGATGTGCAATTAACCCATTAACGCCCATTCGAACCGTCCGATTTTTAGAAACTCACCAGCCTAATTTTAGATTAACTGGCCCGGCCACTAATTTACATAAAAACCAAGGAAACCCGGAAATTTTCCACGTTATGCTATATTGAAAACTCTCCATTATTAAGCCGCCGTTGTCTCTCTGTAAATCCTAGAGATTGCAAAACGCCCCGTCCCGCCCCTCTCCTCCCCGCCCCGTACCCCGCCCCGAATAGCGCAAAAAATCCCGCCCCGAACGGGGTGGGGGGGCGGGGCGAGGCCCCGTACCCCGCCCCGAATAGCGCAAAAAATCCCGCCCCGCCAAGAATTAAAAAAAAAAATTTTAATAAATTGTTATTAAAAAAAAAAAAACAGAAAAAAAAAAAATTCTAAACGGGGCGGGATACCCGCCCCTCCCCGAACCCCGCCCCGCCCCGACTAAGGCGGGGCGGGGCGGGGCGGGGCGGGGTTGGGCCCCTAAGTCGCGGGGCGGGGAGGGGGTGCCCCGCCCCGAACCCGCCCCGTTGCCATCTCTATGTGACTTTATGTCAATTATTCTAACATTGTAGCATGATTCAATTTTTCAAACTTACTTTTTTTTAAAGAAATTGTCATTACGAAATAAGTAATGTTTATTGTCAAAATCCAAACGACAGGTCTTCAATTCACAACCAGTGCATACGATATAGACCAAAAGTGCAAAAAAATCCT
>CAIGRP010123057.1:0-23646 GCA_903798385.1 Fraxinus cuspidata | reverse complement strand
TTATTAAAAATATTTTCTATTTTTCTTTGAAATATACTAGGAGCATTTTTTAAACCAAAAGGTATAACTAACCATTCATAATAACCTTCTGGAGAAGTAAAAGTTGTCCATTCTATAGAATTTGGATGCATCTTAACTTGCCAAAATCCTGATTTCAAATCAAACTTACTAAAAATATGACGTTCACAACCTAACATGGAGGGTGAATTATGTACGCGTAGCATAGCCCTTGTCTTATAATATATTCGAAGTCTGTCCCCTCCATATGAGGATGTGAACATCATTATGTACAATGAATTATGTACGTATAGCATAGCCCTTGTCTTATTGTGCATAATTCTTGTAATTTAGCCCATTGGACAAGTTATTCAAAATTTGATCCATGAGCCCAATTTGTGTCATAATCATGAAAACGCAGAAACAGACAAGTCAAACACCATCCAGCCCCCCGCCCCACACTCAAACACACAATGCAGTCGTCAGTGTACACTTCTCCCACGCTGTGTCTAGCTCCTTTACAGTATAACCAACCCCACCTACCAATTCCTTATCCTCATCCGTACTTATGCTCTTCGAGAGAGCCCTTTTGAGCCCAGCCATTATTCATTCACGTTACTGTCATTTTCTTGACACCCCACATTACATTAAAAGTACTACATTGTAGAGTCAACCTCTTAAGCAAAGAATAGGAAATGCTTTTTACGGGTTTTTTTTTTTACTGCTTTGCCTTTTCTTGCTTCTTGACAAATAAGAAGAGCTTTTTATTGTGCTTGTGCTTCTGTAAAGAATGGTGGTTTGTTCTGTTTTGAGTCATTATTGTCATTTACTATTAGTTCAGTTTGACTGAGTGACTTTTTTCTGCCTTTCGGAAATGTAGGGTTTTACTGTCAAGAAAGTTGGATATCCTTTTTACTGGTTGCGTTTTGGGTTAGTTAAAAAGTTGAGTTGAGCGTGTATTTATTGTGAAATGATTTGTTGGAATTATTATAATTCTTTTTTAAGTTCAGCTACTATGTGCTTCAAATGGTTGTTACACTAAGGAGGAACTTTCTTGAAGCGTATTACCTGCTCGAGATTTTGATTCTGTGGAAAATTTTGTTTTGTACATTACATTTTGTAGTTGCGGTTTCACAATTTGGATTTGGTTGTTCGTGAATCAAGTTGTCTACTGAGCTTTTCAATTGAAGTTACATGGAGTTATTTCTTGTAATTCTCAGCCGCTTTCTTCAATTTATGAGCCAAGAAGTTCAACATTCTTTCATTGTTTTTGGGATATTGTAAAGAATGCAGTCCATTTGTTTTGTGTTACTGTTGCTGGTAGAAATAACAGTAGGGAAATTAGACATAGAGGCGTTGGTGGAGTTAAAAAAGGGAATTCAGAAAGACCCTTTAGGGAAAGTTCTCGTTTCATGGGATCCCAAATCATTGGCAACTGATGGGTGCCCCGAGGATTGGTTTGGTATCAGTTGCATTGATGGCCGTGTGACTTCAATCACACTAAATGATTTAGGTCTAGTCGGGGAATTCCATTTCCCTGCTATTGCCGGACTCCAAATGCTTCACAACTTGTCCATTTCTGACAATCAATTCAGTGGCATTATCTCAAAAGAGGTCGGTTTGATTGAATCATTGGAAAGTTTGGATCTTTCTCGAAATTTGTTTACTGGATCAATCCCTTCTCAATTGACTAGTTTGAAGAACTTGGTGCTCTTAAATCTTTCATCAAACAACATGGATGGAGAAATTCCCTCAGGTTTCACAGGTCTTGAGCTGTTAAAGTATCTGGATTTGCACTCTAATGATTTCTCAGGAGATGTCATGGGCCTTTTGGCTCAATTAGGTGGTGTGATGTATGTTGACCTCAGCAACAATGATTTTTCGGGATCCTTGGACCTTGGAATAGGGACTTCAGATTTTATTTCTTCTATTCAGTATTTGAATATCTGTCATAATAACTTGACTGGGGAGCTCTTCCCTCATGATGGAATGCCATATTTTGACAGTCTAGAGGTGTTTGATGCAACTAATAATCATTTTGTTGGAAATGTTCCTTCATTTACTTTTATTGTCTCCCTCCGAGTTATCAAGCTTAGCAACAATCAGTTGTCTGGATCACTGCCGCAGGGTCTTTTGCAGGAAAGCTCAATGGTCTTGTCTGAATTGGATCTCAGCCTTAATCAGATTGAAGGTACGTTGGTTCTAAGGCATTGCTATAGCTATAATGTTTTGTCAGAGTTTAATTGTTTCTTTGGTTAAACCATTTTTAGATTCATCTTTGATTGTGTTTGAGATCCAGTGCTAAATGTTTCCATATAAAAAATTGGTTTTAAAGAGTTTAAAAAAATATCAATATGAAAATTGGAAAATTGTTGCATTGGCCAATATAGCTGAAAACATGTGTGGATTATAATATGCCAATATCAAATATAACATTGTGGTATTGAATCGAATTGAAAGACTTCAGAAGTCTTGCTGAAGATACTAATTGCCGAATCAAAATATCAGAAGTCGCTCTACTTTCACGTGTGTAAAGCATCTGTTTTAGTAGAAATTCTTGCCAAAGCTATATGAAGGAACAAGTCTATTTATATTCATGGACATGAATTTGTGAATGTGTTTTGAAATAATAATTATGTTTGGAAAATATGTATCCTTGTTAGGATGCTTGGTGTACAAAAGAGAAGGATAGAAAACAGAAGAAAAGAAGAGAGGGTAAGGAACAGTTGCATTTGTACGTTACACCAGTGACGTTGTGACCATGATAACGATGGTGGTCGTAATTTAATTGCTCTAAATTGAATTGCTAGTTACTGTGATTGAAATCCATTTGTACAACTCAACCTTATAAAATCTCGTGCCATGAGTTTATTACGTTTTAAACTGAAAAATTGACTATTTACGTTGTTTCGTGAATATGCTGGTAAAGATGTTAAACATTGTGATTGAATTTTTATGTGTTTGTTTGCTTGTTTATGATGGCTTGCTTCTCATAAATGGTTCATGATCTTGTCAAGTTTTTGGTTTTATTCCCGTCTTATATTATAACTTCTCCACATCTAATATTTATTTAAGCTGCTTTTTGTATCTCTTCTGACAGGAACAGTAGGAAGTATTAGTTCTCGGAATCTGAAGTATCTAAATTTGTCTTCTAACAGGCTTTCAGGCCCCTTGCCTGCCAGAGTAGGTCATTGTTCTGTCATTGATCTGAGTAATAATATGTTCACGGGAAACTTCTCCAAAATTCAGAGTTGGGGAAATTATGTTGAGGTTATTGCAGTAAGCTCTAATGCATTGACGGGGGCATTACCAGACCAAACAACTCAATTCTTGAGGCTTACTTCATTAAAGATTTCCAACAACTCGCTAGAAGGTGTTCTCCCGCCTGTACTAGGAACATATCCTGAATTAAAAGACATTGATTTTAGCCTTAATAAACTTAACGGTTCCCTCCTTCCTAGCCTTTTTAACTTGACAAAATTGACCAATATTAACTTCTCGTTCAACAACTTCACTGGCATGATTCCAATTCAGGTGCTTTTCACTCAAAATTACAGCCTGGAATCTCTTGATCTCTCACATAATGCACTTACAGGAAATTTCCCCCCTGAGCTTGGTAAGTTTCAGAGTATGGTACATCTCGACCTATCTAACAACCATCTTGAAGGTGACATCCCTGATGATCTTCCGGGCACACTCAGAGAATTTAATGTATCTTACAATAACCTATCTGGAGTTGTACCAGAAAACTTAGAGAGGTTTCCTGATTCTGCATTTCATCCTGGAAATTTCTTGCTCACACTTCAGAATGAAGCATCATCACCAAAAATTGGACACAATATAAGTTTCGAAACGCATCGTTCACGCATGAAATCTGCTGTCAGGGCTGCCCTTATTGCGTGCCTGGTTGCTGGTGCTTCTATTATAGGTATATTGACATTGATGATCTACTGCAGAATCCATCGAGCACGTGGAGAGAAGGCAACCTCAAAAGATTCCAGTGTAAAGAACAGTAAGTAGTAGACAAGATTATTCCTAGTCCTGATACATCACTATTTTGACAATACTATGATCCTGCAAGAGCTTATGTTAGTTATCCTACAGATTTATCTTCATCACAAATCGAATCTTGTTCTCTTCCTCAAGCCATCTCATCAGCTATACGTGGATCCAAAGATCAAAACCTTCCTGAATCAACTAGTAAATCTGTGATGTCATCTGCTGGCACATCACCTTCCAAGATTCAGCATCTATCTGAAAATCCCAGTGTACTGAAAGTTTGTTCTCCAGATAAACTGGCTGGGGATCTACATTTTTTTGACGAGTCCTTGAATTTCACTGCAGAAGAACTATCATCTTCACCTGCAGAAGTTATCGGAATGAGTTGCCATGGAACGCTGTACAAAGCTGTGCTTGATTCAGGTCACGCGTTGGCTGTGAAATGGCTAAAAGAAGGGATAGCGAAAGGTAGAAAAGAATTTGCGAGAGAAGCAAAGAAACTAGGAAATGTTAGACATCCAAATTTAGTTTCCCTTCAGGGTTTCTATTGGGGTCCCAAGGAGCATGAGAAGCTAATCATATCTAATTATATTAATGCTCCATGTTTGGCGCTCTATCTTCATGGTATACTTCCAACTTATAGGTTTCATTTCATCAATGCTACCTAAAATTATGTGTTCTATATCTACTTATTTTGCAGTTTTATATAAATTTAGGAATTCTTGTAGCTGGATGGATAATATGGTATATATTTTCAGTAAATGCTTAACCATCCACTTCAATGTCATCTGCAGAGACGGATCCCAGAACTCTCCCTCCATTGTCTCTCCATGAAAGGCTCAAGATTGCTCTTGATGTCGCTCGATGTCTTACTTACCTACATACCGAAAGTGCCATACCTCATGGCAACCTGAAAGCCACTAACATTTTAATTGAAATTCCTAACATAAACGCACTTCTGAACGATTATAGTCTCCATCGGTTATTGACATCAAATGGGATAGCCGAGCAGGTGTTAAACGCAGGTGCTCTTGGCTACATGCCACCGGAATTCACCAGTACAAGTAAACCTTGCCCGTCATTGAAGAGCGATGTATATGCTTTTGGGGTTATTCTGCTTGAGCTGTTGACGGGAAAGAATTCTGCAGAAATTGTTCCTTGTGAGCCAGAAGTGATGGATCTAACAGAATGGGTGAGACTTCTGGCTGCAGGGAACCGGTCTATTGAGTGTTTTGATCAACAGATTATAGAAACAAGAAACACAGAGCACCCACTTAAAATTCTTGACACCGTGCTTCAGATTGCTCTCAAATGTATCCTTCCTGCAGCAGAAAGACCTGACATGAAGATGGTTTTCAAAGATCCTTCCTCTATAGGGTGATCAGAAGGCTCGTGTCACTGAGTTTTGCTGCTAATTATTTGGTCGTTCACTGTTATTATATCCTGTAGTCGTGCAGTTCAAATTCATTTCTTGATCAGCAATCCAGTTCAGATTTGGTCTCGTAATGGAGGGGAAAAAGCACAAAATTCTTTGTATGTGGCAAGTAGATATCCTTTCAGTGCGTCGAATTGTAATTTGGGTCATTGCATTTCTTGTGTCAACTAAACTATGACACAGTTCAATGTATCTATGGGAGATTTTTGTTCAAACTCAGATTGTTTACTGGCATTGCCAAACCATTCTGGTCAGTCAGGCCACATTCGTTGGCTTGACTAACTAAAAAGGTGACGTGGTTGTCAAGTTATTTGTCTACTAGACTGTGACGGTGGCTTTGCTGTAGTCAAACTTATACTCTCCAAAAGCTTTGTCAAACAGGGACTAACATTCCATATTGTCTGCTTTAAAACTGTCAAACACGTGAATCGGATTCACTGGACATCGGCATCTCCAAACTCTGACTATTTGTAACCAGTAGATGTTAGAGGTTGACTGATGCAACTAAATCTGGAACATGTTTGCAAGAGCAATTCTGCTACAGGAATATATTCAAAAACAGAGATTTATAAACAGATGCAATTGGCATTTTCTCAATTACAGTTTAAAAAAAAAACTGCCAATCAACACCTGCCACTTCATTCCCTAGAAAAAATCTGTCTTTGACCCTGTTTCTTCAGCTTTCTTTTTGCAAGAGAATCATAATTTGTTGGGTTTCGCTATTTGTACACTTATTTTTTAAACTTTGGTTGATACTTGCATTGTAATCAAGTGTCAATTGGATGAAAAAACTGGTTGAAATTTAAAAGGTCTAATTGGTTAATGTCACGTGACAAAGTGTATATGTAGCAATGTTCTAATTTGTTAAGAAAAGAAGAACAAATTCTCAGGGATTTCCATAAAACATCAAGCAAAGAACATCCACACACTAAAATTATGTTATCAAAAAAATATGAAATCGATTACATAAATTTTTTTTTTTTGTCACGCTATTCAGTTAATTTCTAAATCTACACAAATATTTATATTAATTAGGTCCTTAACAATAGTATGCGGCGAAGTCAATAATCCATTGTTGAGGGGGTCCAAATTCGTTTGGTACGCATCTTTCATATTGAAAAATCATTAAAAAGACGAGTTCCAAATAATGAGCTAAAGATGGTTGTTAGACCATTGATCCTCCTATTTTTCATCATCTATTTCTCATTTTGATGTTACCTCTTTAAACTCATTTTCGAGCCATGTTTTTTTTTTTTTGTTGACGTAAGAACCTGTAATCGTTACTCGTGAGTGCGCACTGGGTAAACCTCGCTCCATGTTCTTTTGGGGTAGGTTCTTGCTGTTTTAAAGTATTCATTATAAACTTCACAATGTATCCTTTGGGTTGAAAAATTGTTTAACGGTTAAGTTTAAATTAATATGCTAAAGATAACGGTTATTAATGAATTTAATATTACTATTTTATCTTTTCATTTTCATTTGTTGTCACCCCTTTCAACTTCTTTTCAGGCTATGTTCATCATTCGTCGAGGTAATTTTTTGGTATTGTATCAAAGAATTCATGACAAACTTTGTAAGACATAAAATTAAGACCAAATTAAGCTCCCAAGTAATTCTCTTTATAAAACAATTGCAAAAAAGTAGGAAAAAAAAAATCAGAAAATTTTCGAGGTCTCCCCGCTAGCGCGTTGTGTTAGTTTTCAATCTCTCTCTTCTTTTGACATATTCCACTGAAATTGCATCACTCTCGTGAACACAAATCTTCCTAAATATCATTTTCAATTATGTATATTTCATTTCATTTCTTCTATCCTTTTCATTTTAATATGTCATATTGACTTATTATCCTTCCTTTAAACATAGCAACTAGAGTTTTAACCTTGAAAATATCTTTTCATTGTACATAATTGCAGTTATTAGTACCACCTTTGCCTTTCACTTATTCCATCATAATCTTATTAACTCCACCCTTTACATTCCTATGGTTAATAATCAATTTTTTATACCAATTTTTTTTTTAACCAAATATTTATAAATTTTAACTTGAATGTCATTTGGCCGTTCTCTATAGGAAAAGAATATTTAAAAATTGTTATAATATTTATATGTGTTTTTTAGTGTAATTTCCATTTGGCAAAAACAAGCAGAAATTGACATAAAATCAATTAGCTATCTTGCAAATACTTATCTTAGAGCTAAATAATTAATTAACAATCTTAATCATAGTGGCTGGCCAGAGGTTTGAATTGATCAACATAATAAAATAATTATTTTACAAATACAATGTATTTTTCTAAAGAGAAATATTCAGTTTGCATGATTAGAAACATTCAAAAAATTCTTGTTTAATAGTCTCATAATTAAGCTGAATTTCACTTAGTCAAGATTAATTAAAAAATTGCAATTAAAATGTCTTATTATGACAAAGATTTGATTGGACAATTAAATATTTAGTTAAGATTGTAGTGGAATATTAAAGGGAGTAGACATCAAGCAGACTCATTCCAATTTATTTAGACAAACTGACTCTGCTCAAGTATATCAATCTTCAACATTTCAAATCAAAACTCTGGTCTGGGCTATTTTTCTTTCTCTATTCCATTCCATCAGAATTTTCCTCTCATACAAGGTAAGATAACTTTCTCCGTGTATATTTGGTATGCTCGACTAGAGAATAGAGTCCCATAAGATGTTTGTTTGTTATCCTATTTCAACGAATCTAGTCTTGGCATATCAAATATTCCGATCATTTTTTTGTCTTTCGTTTCATCTTTCGATCTTTTCGAATTGAAACGTGAAAATTACATGTTGGATGTGCTTAAAAATAGATTCATTTTTAATTTATTTATTTTGGACTTGACTTACTTTATAGAAGAATAATTTATAAGTATAGCAAATATGCTACTAGTACACAAAAGTTACATGGAGAAAACAAGAACCGTAGGTGCAAAGTGGAATTCAAGACAAAACAATAGTTGCAGAGTGGTCTTTCTAAGGCCTGGGCATTTTAACCATCAATCCCCTCAAACGACCAACCTGAACCGACTCGGAGTCTTTCTGGATCGGTTTATGCTAGATTTTTAGTTTGATTCATGTAGTTCAAGGATAAAAATAGATGGTTCAGTTCGGGTTTCGAGTTCTACCATCAACTTGATATGACCTAACTCCATCAGATCCACGATGAGCAAACTCGTGGTTTTGTAGTCGAGCAAATTAGATAATTGGTCAACATGCTAGATTTTTGCATAGCAAATTGAGATTTGTCCAACAAATTCGAGGTTTGTCTAGCAATCTCGATTGTCCTAGGCAAACCTTAAATTTGAAAAACCTCGAATTTGTTGGACAAATCTCGAGTTCATTGATAAAATCTTGAGTTTGCTATAAAAAGATTGAGCATCTTGGGCGAATATCGAGTTTATTGTGCTAATCTCGAATATACTTGACTACCTAACTTCAAATGCACATAATTTTTTATCCATAATTTCGAATTGCCTTCTTGCGTTAGACTCTAAATTCAATTATTTTTTTATGATATATTATTTGCTCAAATAGTTGGATATGGGTTGATTCCATTTCATTGTGCCAATTTGGTTCCAATTTTACATAATCGACTTGGCCAATTCTAGTTTTGAATTAAGCCCAAAATTTTACATATGATTTCATCCCATAGATAGACTTGCTCTTCTTTTTTGTTTATCTTAGTCACTTTATTTGTTGAAAATAAATTTAATTTCTTAATTTTTTAATATTCTCTTATTTAATGTGCTTCGTTGATATATGAACTACTCCTATTTAAATTATTATTTAATGTAATGACATATTAAAAAAAAAGTAATATTTATATTTTTAATTATAATAATTATATTTTTTAATTTATGTGAAAATAGAAATAAGTCCACCTTCATGACGGAGTGTGTAATAGCGTAATATAAAAAATTGAGGAAATATTCAACTGAATTACCGTTTTATGAAAATTGGCCGTCCCTTTCGGTTTGAATGTTTCAATATTCATGGAAATATTCACACACACACACACACACCTCATTACATACATGTATACATACAACACCACACCCATTTTTGAACTCAGATTTTCCTGTAGTTGATTTTCAACGAGAAATCTGTTTCATATTTGATTTTGAATCCATTATACTCTGTCAATTAATAGGTGTATTTCTGAATGGCCGAGCGCGTTCATCCAATCACCGTCGACGGTGCTCCTCCACCGCCGCCATCATCCACAGAGAATAGCTCTGGCGACGCACCTCAGCCTCCGAAACCGGAGCCTAATTCCAAGCCAGTGCCGCCGCCTCCGTCGACTTATGTCGTCCAGCTCCCCAGAGAGCAAATCCTACGCTATCCACCACCTGAAAATGCCCGCAAATTCCATGCCCTCGCACGCCGGAATAAACGTAGCTGCTGCCGCCGTTGCTGCTACTTCACTCTCTGCCTCCTACTACTTCTCATTGTCACCGCCGCAATTGCCGCTGGAGTGCTCTACCTCGTCTTCCGTCCAGAATCGCCGAAGTACACAATAAGCTCCGTCGCCATAAAAGGAATGAATCTGACGTCAGTGCCTTTCACGTCTCCGGAATTTGACGTCAGCATCAGGGCGGAGAACCCTAACGACAAGATTGGCATATACTATTCAAAAAACAGCGACGGTAACGTGTTTTATAACGACGTTAAGTTAGGCGACGGCATTTTGCCTTCTTTTTACCAGCCAAAGAACAACGTGACGGTGTTTCAAACGGCGTTGAAGGGGTCCAACATAGTTCTAGGAAGCGCCGTTAAGACGTCGCTAAAGAACGGGCAGAATGAAAATAGGGTGCCACTAGTGATGAGATTCAAGTTTCCCGTTAAATTTAAGGTAGGGTCCATGAAAACATGGGAAATTACAATCAAGGTCAAGTGTGACGTCACTGTTGATGCACTAAACGACAAATCGAACATTGTATCTAAAGATTGTGATAATAGCGTGAGATTATGGTCGATAAATTAATAATTTTTATGTGATGGATTTGTAAAACAAATTTTAATTTTTAATTTTTGATAGCTACAGGGTTACACACTTGATAAGTGGTATGCATTTGGGATACACACACTCTCGTTAGGACTATAAATGATAATTCACTTGAACAAAAAATAACAACACAGACGCCTACTCGAAAACATATTATCATGCAGTCTTTTGAAAAATCAACATTTCCATAAATTTAGAAGGATCATTTGAAAAAGTAAAATACCCTATGCTACAGAACGTGCAAAATCAAACTAAAAATGATGTCCAGAAATTTTACAGACGGTACCATCTTATCATAAACCTACAACTTCCCAACATACTGTTTAAATATCTGTATACATATTAAATACACGCTCTATGCATTCCCTTTATTTCATCTGGCAATAGAACATTAAAAGAAACTCCAAGATTTTACCCGTTTATTTCTTTTGCTCCATAGATCTGATGCCACAATCGATCTGTCCCTGTATTCCTAAAAGATTAGTTCTTCCTTATTTTCAATCTGTACCTCTCCAGTATTTGCAGCCATACTGAAAATCTTAATCTGTACTATAATTTGGACAACAAAAATTTCAAGATTGAGATTTAAATTGTTTGTAGTTTTCTTTTGCTTCTTCTATGACCTTCTGGAGATCATTGAACATCTTCACAGAAGACTCAGAAAAGTTGTTTAATTGGCCAAGAAAAACCGCCAAGCTTGTACGAAACCGATCATAACCCGCTATCCAATCCTCGGAAGCTTCGTCTCTCAACATATTAATACCTGAATCGTCATCATTGGTTCCAACTTGCAAGGCACTCAAATGAGAGTGATTCGCACCCTTCCTTTGGTTTTTCTCTTGATGCGGTAAAAAGTGAGCAACTTCAGCTGCCAAGTGCTTGATAGATTCCACGACTTCTAGCGAAGGCAATTTGTCGATCATCTCCAACCATGTACCACACATGATATATATGGGCGGGCCACAGTTTCTTATAAGTGGGGGCCTCATCCTTTTGTTCCTTTTTGACTTGTTCTGTGAAAGATAGACGCACTTGAAAAGCCACTTATCTATATATTCCACGTATATTTTCTGGGCACCAATCCATTTTGTGAAGCTCAACATTAGAGAGTTCAGTTCGTTTTCGAGATAAATGGTAATCTGTTTACGNTTCCTTTTTGACTTGTTCTGTGAAAGATAGACGCACTTGAAAAGCCACTTATCTATATATTCCACGTATATTTTCTGGGCACCAATCCATTTTGTGAAGCTCAACATTAGAGAGTTCAGTTCGTTTTCGAGATAAATGGTAATCTGTTTACGGGAATCCGACTGTACAGCAATCTTTGTGCTTCGAGGGGCATGAGATACTGAAATGATGTGAAATTGAAGCTTGTGGCATTCAAGCATCATGTTCCACATTCTCCTCAGTCTATCATTAGTAAGAAGAGTAAAGCATATGAATCAATAAACAAAGACATAAAAATTCTCTAAAATTATGGAAAATGTTTCCATGATGGATATTCTGTAACTGCTAATAGAAGTAGTTGTTATGTAATGATGTAAAAAAATTTCTACGATAGTTAGCAGCTAAAACGTCCTAGAAAAAATTTCAGTATTCCAAAATTATGAAGTTCTATGACAGACGTAATGAACATCACGGAAAAGCCATTTTATGATGGTTTTTATGATTGTTATAGTAAACCTTTTATGATGCCTCCTGTACATTAAAGCTCGTAGCAGATGCTGATCCATGCATTTTATATATACGTGCGAAACAAGTGAAATAAGATCATATGCAGACACCCTTTACATCAATATCAAATCAAATGCAATAGAAAGAAAGCCATGGAACGAAAGGCCATTTCTGATTGGATGTTCTTTAACCTTATACATCTTATCTCCCATAGAGATGCAAAATACAACTCAGGGCTTCTCAGAGAATTAAAGGTTAGTTGACTGTATCTTTTATGGACTGAGGGAAAGGTGGAAATAAGCAGAATTAGACCGTATCCCAGACCTCCAATCATCAGTTTTCCATGACAACATTATATTCGACAACTGTACTTGGAAACTAAATGTTCTTGTCTCTATCAAATCATTTCTACTTCATTGAAGCCTAACAAGTATACTCATTAAATAACACCATAAAAAACAAGGTTAATCATAAATTCGCATTGGCATCGAGAAAGACAAAATCCAATTGCACGATCACAATTTCATATATTAGCGTCATTAAATTTTACTATATATATATATGAAATTAAAAAGACCAACCGGAATGTAGTTTTCTTATCAAATTTCAACACTTCAAAAAGAAATAGAAATGATCACACACGCAAAATGCTAAGATAAGGCAGTCTGGGCTACGGGTTGGTCGTGGGTGGCACTGTGGCAGAGCAACTCGTCTACGGAGACATGCCCAGAGTTAGATCACATTTGGCTTAGGTTAAAAAGTTTACTTATAAGTTTACATACGAGTAAGTGAGTTTCGAAAAAAATATTTGTTTTATTAGTCAAAGTTAGGCAAGTTACTTATTTTGGAAGTAACTCTTGCTGTCAAAATAAACAATTTTTGTTAAGAAAAAACAACTTATCCCGAATGTTTGGAAACAAAAAGCTACTTCAAAGTGAGTTTTAAGTAACTTTTAAGCTCAGCCAAACACGTTAGACTATCCTAGAAACAATTAATTGCATGAGGTAGCAAGTCCAAATTGAGCCTCTAGATGGGGTGGACTCGTAAATAGTGCTACTTTATGTTTAAGGACATATCCTGCTTCTATAGTTCTATTAATGAATGACACCATATTTCAGAATTAATCTTAAATATTCCTAATGAATTTCATTGACTAATTAATCAAATAAACAGCAAAAAAATACATACCCGTCAATTAACTCTTCAAGTTGTGGCTGAAGCTCTGTATCTCTAATTTCTTCTATTTTCTTTGATATTGAGTCAATTCTATGAATTGCAACTCTAATTCTTGAGTGTAGATCCTTGACTACAGCACGTGTTTTGTCAGTTTTCATTTCTTGTGATTCTTGCTGTCTAAGCACTTTACACTTCTGATCAAAATTACTTCTAAGCACCTGAGCAGCCTGAAAAAGGAGTACGAGGATGAGGTATCAGTTGATTTCCTCCACTCATTTAAAGATAAAATTGAAGCAAAGAAATTATAAAACTTCTGAAACATATGGATTTACCTGTCCAAAACATGAAAATTCAACTGTAAAAGTTTATCAAGCTAAAATCAACTATCATAATCACCAGTTAATCATACATTAGGAAAACCATCAATTTGTGTCCACGCATTGATGTAGCAAATAAAGAGTTAACAGTTGAGTTGTCTCTTTCGTGGATACAGTTGACCAAAAAAAATACTATCCAAGCGTGCATAATGCCATAAACTAGCACGAATGTAAAGAAAAAAAATATTGAAATATATCATTCACGCAAAATAAGAAATCACTTGGCATCTTGAAAGATGAGTTTCATACTTTTTTCCTATTAATTGCCACAGTTTCGTTTGAGAAACCTGTGGTTAAGTAACACTATATCCAGAACCGCATGACAACTATGTACAGAGAAAAGATCTGAGATTGTCAAGTACTAGTGTAAAACTCAAACCACCAGAAAGTAAATCCTACCACCCTTTAAAAAAATAAATTTAATAATTTTAATGATTATTAATGTACTATGTGCACATTCAAACTCTGAACATACCTTAACTTCATCATAAAGCTTCTTCTCCCACACATACAGCCTATCCAAGGTTGAGGCATGACTTCCAGAGACCATACAGAAGTTGTCAAAGAGATTATTAGTAACATTGTCACCATCATCCACAGAGTTCACGCCTAGAAGATTCCTAGATGAAGCCGAACGAGATGACACGGTCCGGTGCCAAGTTAAATACTTAACAGAAGTTTGAGGAGGCTCTAGACAAAGCAATTAAACCATATGAGTAATCACATAAATGAATGGAAAATATAAATAATCATTCCACATTGTGAACAAAGATTCAATAAGATTCCACGACCATATCAATCAACTCCGAAATAATGGTTAATAACTGAAAAGCAGTGACAAATGCCTTTTGCATTACAGGACTTCTTTCTGAATATAAGAACAGTAAAGAATTAAATGTAAAAGTGATACGAGGCATGAAATTCAGCAAAAGTAGAATTTTTGGCAGAAAATAAAGAAGCAACATCATGAGTTCATCCCTTTTCTCATATGGTAACTCTCCTTTGAGCCAGCTTGAAAGCATATGTAAGATTCAGAAATTCTCTTCATCCAAAAATTATTATCAACAATTTTGATATATTGACATGCAGACAAAAGAGTGAGAGTAAGGCATCAGCTAATGCTTTTATGGGTATGAGTGTTTGGTTTTTAAAGTTAAAGATGATAAGATGAATGTAGCGGAATGAAGATGCTAAGGTGGAGGTGCGATCATATTAAAATAGATAAGGTAATGAGAGTAAATGCCAACAACCATAGGTGGAGCATATTGAGGACATATTAAGGGGATGATGACTTAGTGATTGAGTTGTGGTTTTGCATTGACCTAAAGAGGTCCCTTTCTAAAAGTGACGTGTTTTTGGTGGAGCAAGTTAGAAGGGGGTAGATCAAAATTAAGAGCGCTTGTTATAGTTGTTAAGGATCTAGTTGCTTCAGATCTTCCACTAAATCTAGCAATGAACAAAGTGGCAAGGATGAAGAATGCTTGATGTAACTGATATTGGGAATAAGGCCCAATTTGTTGGTAGAGTGGTGGTGAGCTTCTCAAATTATGAACTGAGCAGGTTCCTGCCATATTTACAACCTCGTACATTAGCAACCTCGGAATAAGAGATGCAAGATGTCCACGACAAATAATGATACAAGGATGTTTATCTAGAAGGTCAACTGTTTATCATCAAGAACTGTTCAAGTTCCCAGCTGCTTCATCAAACATAGATAAACACAAATAAGCCAGAGTAAGAAGGGCATCTTGTCTAATACCAAAAGTTTGACCCCAGTAAAATATCATCACAGCAAATTGGAAGGTGAGAAAGGACCCTAAGTTCACAGAGAGAGAATTGATCATCCAAGACTTTGTTAAGACATCTTGGAGGCGGTACATAACTATGTGATGCCACAAACAACTTGACTGAGAATATTTTAGCAATTGAAAAGTTAGCAGTTATATAACTTGCTTGGTTGTTTCTCTCTATAGGGTGTCTCCGGTGACCAAAAAAAGAAGGAAAAGGTAAAATAATAAATGCTTCAAAATAAAGAGCATGTTGTTCATTTAGTTTTAAAGGTTCAAGCCTCTTAGCTAAGATATAGGTTAAAAATAGCCAGAAAAGTAGGAAAACTTGTTTAAATCATCGGTTAAGAAAAAAGATAAATAATTTCTTATCATCTTCCCATATATTTCTTCTTTTATCTTTCAGCACTTCATCTGTCTCTAATCATCATAAGTTTCTGAAGTCACTGAATAAGTAAATTGCGAATCCCTGTACTATTTATTCTGTTTGGTTTCAGAAGCTGTTTTACTAAAGGTTTCTAATCATCACAGCTATAAATTATTTGGGATTCATAACAAGTGTTTTTTACATAGTTGGAGGGAACCTTGTATCTAAGTTACTATTGGATATAAACTGTCATTAATAATGAACTAACAACACTTAGCAGACTCAAAATTTGAAATTAAAACTGATTCATTACTGTTCCTCCCTGTCAAGGAAGATGAAGATGCTGTATTTATAGACAGTCAGACACCAACAAGTATCTGATAGCGCAGTCCCTAGCAAAGTGATCTGGAAAAATTAAAACGGATAGACCAACCTTCCTTGACCTCACTTGGATCATCCCCACAAGATAAACACGATTTCAGTAATGCTGAGGTCATCAATCCACCTGCCACAACAAATTTCCTTGAGCAGCTAGCACGGAAGAAAAAATAATATCCATAAAAGGCAAGAAGAAAAAAATTAATTGAAGTAATCTGACTGTTTAATGTCTTGGATGCACACTGCACTGCAGTGATACTTGGTGGCATAATTTTCTCATGTACGGTATCAGAGAATAAAAAATATATAACTATGTAACTCAAAGAAATGGCCTTCTTTTCCTCCCAATTTTATTAATAACTGCAAGATTCTATCTTATCCAAATGATTCAGCAGAAAAATATTCAAGCCTCTCTATAGGCAATAGAGATGAATCCTAAAAAAGTGGTACATCAATTTCCTTATTGTAGTAAGATTGGTTTCACTGCATCTGAAAAATTAACTATTGCTCTACAAGATTACTAAAAACCTATAAAAGCACATATAAGAGTGATCATGTGTCAGTGACTGAGATAGAGTCCATAGGGAGAGAAAGGAAGAGAGACATTACGCTCTTTCCCAGGGAAAATTGGACGGAAATGGAATTTGTTTGCTTCAAGCATCCGGGGAACTTCTTTTCCAGATTCAGATGCCTTGTCAAACAAATGCTCAATATCTTTCATGCTTGCAAAGAAGTCCTTAGGTGCAGATGTATCTTCTACCTCGGTTTCTTTCATTGGCGTTATCTTCACATCATTCAGATGCAGAAATCTCGAAGATGTGGCTCTTAATGGTGATAAATAAGGAGAGTTGTTTTTCTTCCCATTCGAAAACTTGGTTTCAGATACTGCACTCTCTGTGGACATAATAGGTGAATCACCGTTCATTACATTTTCTTTAGCCACGTTAACTTGTTCACTCCCAAACTTGGTTTCTGATACTACAGTGCCTGAGAGCATATTGGGTGCATAATTATTGACAAATATTTCTGTTGCCCTGTTCACATTTTCAAAACTTCGAACAAGTGTTTCCGTAGAAGGTTCATCAAATTCATCTTCTGATTCATGAGATTCTACCCTTCCAGGTGAGGAAACTTTCTCTTCTACATCTTCCAATTCAGGAACTCCCTCCTCTCTAAGCTCTCTAATCTCGCCAAAGTACTCCAAACCCTGATCAAATCCCCCGCCTTCTTGTGAAGAAAAGTGATCGTCAATTGGATGAAAAAGACCAAAATAAATCCCCCGCCTTCTTGTGAAGTAAAGTGATCGGCAATTGGATGCAACAGACCAAAAGAATCCCAGGGTGGAGTGTCTGACGGGATGGAAGGCGTTTCAAATGGTGATGCTTCAGGTCCTTCGGTGGAACGAGGAGTAGTGCTCAGAGGAGTAGTTGAAGCAACTGATAATGTGATGGGCACAGAAGGCTTTTCTTCAACTTTCTTGGAAAATGTACCTCTGAATTTCATATGATGAGCCTTGTGTCGACTTGTGATCGGAGGTGAAGGAGATGGTGATTTATTCACAGTGGTGTCCACATGTTGGGGCAGAGACCGAGATGAAAGTGAAAACTGGGAGATAGACCTCTCAATCAATGCATGAGGCTCTGGCGTCGCACTTGTTGAAATATGGATGGAAGGTTCAACTTGAGAATCAGGTTCGATGAATCTCCTCAAAGCAGTACCAATGATTTTCAATTCTTCTATATAAGCAATATGAGCAGCTGCTAGAGAACACCTGCCATTAAGTGCTTGTTTGATTAATTTCTTTCGCTCCCGACAAAGCTGTAGGGCCTTGTCTTCTTCCAATCTAGAATTAGAAGCCCCCATTGAATGATTGCTAAAACAGCATACAGGATTCTCGGTTAGATTTGAGAAGTTTGGGAGCAAATTAGGAGAATAGTGTGACCACGTGCCCTGATCCCTTAGATGACATAAGAAAAGTTTCGATAAGAAACAAGGTAGAACTTGTTCGAAATAAGACGGAAAACAATCAACAAAGAAACATAAGGCTTTCCGTAAAAGAACAGTTCCTAAAGCAGTATCACTTCAATAGCACTAAAATAGTAACTCCATTCTGTTTTATCATCCAAAACCATACTCCCATGCTTTTCTGCCAATAGAATTACATAACAGCTCATACAGCAAGAAGATCCAAAGATTTGCCATGAAATGAATTTAGCTTGCTTAGAAAAGCAAAAAGGCCCACGAAAATTTCGACAATGAAAGGGTGAGATTAAGCACAATTCATAAGCAATAAAAGTAATAGTTTTTCAAATCACAGCGTAGTTTGAAACTCTGAAACCCAGGATTACTGAGTTCTGTAATCTAAACTCAATTCCGAAAACTTATATAAAATTAAAAGATGGGAAATGCCACTCATATTCATGAATAGCAATCAAAATCAAGAAAAAGAAAAGAAATCCAAACCGAACAGCACGAAAATTCAATTCCTGGAAAAAAAAAAAAGCATCAAGAAGCCCATGAAAGTAAAATTAAAGAGAAGGCAATGGAATTAAATCAAAACCGAAAAACCCCAGAAAGTGAAAATCAAACCAATCAAAATTCTAATCAATCTAGCTCAGAAACTAACCGACACCAATCAGATTACTCAAATATCCCCCAATCCTTCAACCCGTCTCCCAAAAAGAAATACAGAAAGATCAAAACTTCAAGTCAATCAAGACTCAGAACACCATAACAAATGGACAGAACTGAATTGAACTCACATTTCCCAAAATTATTACCGAAAAACAAAATTATGGGCTACAGCGTTCTTGTATATCCGATTTTTACCTGAAAAAGCTTATCTGAAACTTGAAGTCAAAATTGATGTCCACGGTGCAGAAAACTCTTGAATTTCAAAGAGGATTATTACAGCCCGAATGATATGGGAATTTTTCAGAGAGAAACTTTTGAAGATTGTGCGTGTATGACAGTAAGTCTGTCAGAAATGATATCAAATCACACACACACACACACACAGTTTAGAGAGAGGATTGTACTGAGTTTGCATGCAATGGAGGACGACAAGAGAGTAATGCGTGGATTATGGACCACACTTTACCATTTCTACTTTTTTATTTTTGTAAACAATTTTTCTGCGAGAGAGTCTTCTCTGTAATTAATTAATTATAATTTATTTTGCAAAGAAAAAAGCTAAAATCCAAAAGCGTTACTTTTACGCGGCCCGATTCGGCAAGTGTTCTTCGTGTGCAAGTCACTTTTTAATGACAATTCTACCCACCACCATATATGTTAGTTACTAGTGTCACTTATTTAGTAACTAGTGAGATAAGTGTGATTACAAAAATTTTATTCACGACTCTTCGATAAAAGTTCGTCCTCATCCAAGGTCTTCACAACATAAAAGTAATGAGTTCGATTGATGAAACTCCATAATCGAACAAATAAAACGAGCGATCATCCCTCTTTCGTAAGAGTAGATATAATAGAAGTCGAATAGTTTGTATCTGAATTCAGATTCGGATCAAACTCTTCTTTATTTGAATTATTAACTCATTATCGAATATTTTATCCACGAGTTGTCAGTGTTTATCATTATGTTCCTATTGTAGATCGATTAGTTTATAACACTATTTGATTTATACTTTGTTTTTGCAATTCATTAATTAAAATTAAAATGAAATGGATTAGATCTAGATGACTTACCTATGGAGTAACACACATGCATTTGTCTCTTATTTTAAATGTAAAGAACAATAAGAACTTACATTGAAGCAAGTGCCTCGTAGAGCACATGATGTGTCATTTCTTTATTTATTATTAAGGTATTATTCTTTTATTTTAGTACATGAAACTTAAAAGCATCCAAGAATAGAAGATTCTAGTGATTCTTTTACCTTTTTTTTAATAAAAAGCAATTAGTGAATTTAATATTACCTTTTTAGAAAATAGAAATAACATTTCGTGAAATATTGTGATGTGCTAAATAAAGTTATACTAAATTAAATAGGAGAGACGTGTAAATGTTTGAAAAGGAAATATATGTGTCATTTAATACTAAGTAAGAGAAGATGGGCTGTTGCCGAGCAAAAGATTATGGTGGCAAAAGGCAGAAAGAAGAGCTTTATAGCTTTCATCAGATCTGAAAAGTTGGAACATAATTAATCTAATGTATTGGATCATGCTAATGACTATATATATGACTTACTAGTCCTAACTTTTGAAATCATGTCACTTTAGTCGACACAATAAAGTAACACGTTCCGTCCCAACCCACTTGACATCTCTATACAACCAATTCTTTCCATCGATAATTTTGGATGTGAAAATGTCCCCCATATTAGTGTATGTTCGGTTGAACTTTTTGTAGATTATAAGTAGTTGATCCTACAAAATGTGTAAATAAAAGTTGTGGATCACACGGAATTTGTGAATAAAATTAATGTTTGACCAACTTATGAACTCGAGAAAGCACTGCCAAAAATGAAATTTCAAGAAATCTAACATTTGTCAATTGTCGATTACTAGAACAAGGGGAACAATCATAAGATGCAGCAGCCAAGGAACCAAATGGTAGAAGATCATTGTACTTTACAACAGTTGAGGCACAAGAAGTATCTCAACTCAATAATTTACCACAAAATAGTCTGCCCGACTTCACAACAATGGCATAGAAGTACACATACCAAACGAACAACGGATTTAGTAACTATCGGACAGCAGAGAAAACAAATGTTTTATATTTCTTCGTTGTACGCTATAATGAACTAAGAATCTTGAGTTAATTCTTATAGAACAATGAGTTTCCTATGCAAGTGCTCTCCGATGGAACTCGCATCTCCATCATCGTCATGGAAGAGGAGGGTCAAAACTCCGACTAAACATAGAACTGAACCTACAAGAAGCTTGTCATAGCGTTCCACCCAGTGGAATTTGAGCTGACTTGCACCGTAAAATGAGAGAGCCACCAACGACGTCATTACAAATATTGTGCTGCAATTTCAATATCACAATCCTATGTCAAGCCTCAGGAATTTCTAGAGAAATATTTACAGAAAATGTATAATACACACGCGAATATAAACACGACTTCATCTATCACAAATGTGAATCTAAGGTTTAATATTTCATGCTACCCAGATGTGATTATAACAGAATCCAATAATGATATAGATAAAACAGAATTTAGAACTTAAACAATATAAATACCTGAATAACAGTACTATGATGGCAAATACCATCATAGAGGATGAGTTTCCAACAGCAAGAAATACTGGAAGAGTGCTTGCACAAGGAGACAATGCAGGAAGAAGAACAAGTCCAGCAACTGCCATTTTCTCCATAGGTTGGTTGTGGGAATGGCTGTGACTGCCCTTTCGAGACAGAAACTGTATGATGTAACCACCACCGAGAACTATGAGCAGTAAAGATGCAACTTTATGCACAGTTTCCTCACCAGCAATGGTGTTTGTTATGGTAATTGCTGTTATGCCAAGCAACGCAGTAGACATCACTGCAAAACTGCTCCAAATGCGGCTGCGTGAAGATAATTAATTAGCAAAGATCACAAGAAACATAGTCACGGAAGACAGTGGTATCATTTGATGACCTTTTATTCAGTTCAGGCTACACAAATGTGATGTCATCCAATGAAAACCAAAATTTAGAATATAAATACTAGGTTTTATCAACCAGAATTGATTGGTGGAAGAAGAGATTATAGACACAGCATGGCCAATTTCAAATCTTACAACATTCCTAAATGATAAAAAAAGATACTAATATAATCATATTTCTATCAGCCTGCCAAAATTTGAATAGGTTATTGTTTCATGCATCAAGGAAGATTAAATCAAGTCTAGAAGGGTTCAAAGCAATTCCAAGGTGATAAGTTTATTTAAGTTTCAAATGGATACATAAAGCTGCCAGTATATTTTATTACCTAAATGCTTTAGTGTTCTGTTTATCCTAAAATCTGTAGTTAACAACATTTATGCATTACATAGACTCTTAGATTGTATCCTTACAAGGCCACTATACTATATTTTGATTTCAATTTTACCACACCCTCGCTTCAATGTACAACTTTTCTATGTTAATCAATAATCATCTGATATGGGAAACACAAGCACGTGGAGGATTTGATAGGGAATTCATCTCGACTAAGTCGACTTACTCTCGAGACTCTACCTACCAGAGGTAGCTGCAAACAATATGTAATCATATCCAAAACCCGAAATTTACCACGTGAACTTTTTTATTCTGGAAACCTAATTGAACTCATTGCCTTCCTAATCTTTCATAGCTTAACATGAGCATCAAAATATTAAATCACATTGCACCAGGTCCATAAAGGTTATAAACAGCTAACAGAAAATCATCATACATGAAATTTCCCTGATTTAATTTTGCAGAACGAACAGCTTGGCAAGAAGCTAGCGGTTGCTGAAAATGTTAATATAACTGTTTATTGATTATCGTCAAAACTTGTCATCAACATTTAAACCAAGCAATCTACAGAAGCTCACGACTTTTGCCTACAAACAGTTAAAATCACATTTGTTTTGCTAAAATTTTTCTGCACAAAATCAAGAAATGTACTGCTAGATCTCACTGGCCACCAAATAATTATTCAATATAACTAAAACCCAGATGACCTTTTTCCAATATCATGTTTTTAAATGATACAGCATGATAAATACGATATTTTATAAAGGAAATTTCTTACTGACGACGAGAGTACGGGAGAGCGTCCATTTCTGAGCGCGACCAACAATGGAGAAGGGCAGCCAATGGGTTGGTATGAAGGAATGCAGGAGTGACACAGTGGCTATACCTCCGATTGTTGATATCCTCTGCGTTGATATTGAATTTTCCATCTTCCATTTTTTTCTTGTTTTGTGTGTTTATTTGTTGGATTTGAAAAGGATAAAACAAACTTCAATAAATTTCAACGTACGCCTTACATTTAGCATCTGCAAAAACAAGTTGAGTTGGCAGGTCATGTGGAAGATCGGATTCAGGTGAGAATATGGGGAATAATTTTTATGATCAACTTTCCTCGTTGACAATTATTGGTGAAGTGGTCTAAAACTATAGTGAAAGTTTAATTTGGTATAATAAGTTTAATTTGATTGTTTTTATCACCAAATTACCACCCGGATAGTCGATTATACCATTTTAGAATTTTTCTGTTAAAAATTGCTTGAAATCAAATCGAATTGTTCATTCAATTCAAAAAAACACTTGTTGGTACGTCGATTGATGCTTCAAATAAACTTAGCCTTGTTTGGTTCAGTTAAAAAAAATTATTAAAATCAAGTCCAGTTTGATTTTTACAAAGAATCTCATACAGCCACCAGGGTCTCCAATGGCTGAAGTATTAAACGTTTCGTTGAAAACATTGACTGTCGCCAAGAAGGCAACAACACTAC
>CAIGRP010123031.1:0-17174 GCA_903798385.1 Fraxinus cuspidata | reverse complement strand
TGGACAATTTTCATGTAAAACAAAGCCAAACGAACACAAAAAGATACAAAAATTTAAATTTTTTTGAGTGGAAAAATATACTAATCAAACACACTTAATTAACAATTCCCTGGAAAACAAGTTCTAGGCAATTACTTTCTCTGTAATTCATTTTATTTCCACCCATTTTCCACTCTTATAATCAAACGGACCCTAATGATATTCCACAAAACATGCCATCAACTATAAAAATTTCTTTTGCATATATTATCTCAAGCCGTTCGATGACAACCTAATGGCTGACTTTAACTTGAACACCCACCCTTCCCTGACCCTTCCATCATTTTCAGTTACAACCCAACTAAACACATTTTTCATTTCAAATTACCATAATAACATGGTGAATGAGAAATATGGAAAGGCATACCAAGTGAGCTTGGATATAATGCCAAATATTCAATTAAAACAAACCTGAAAACCATGGGGTTAAGTCAAGTTATAATAAGACCAACTGAATAGGCGTTAGTAAAGGCACTTATAACCCATATCGGTGTAAACTTTAAACTTCAACAATGTCAGTTCATTCTGCATTTAATAGAGACCAAAACATGGTACGGATGCCTGCTTGTAATTCAGAAAACAATAGATACCTACCACAAACACTACACTGGTGGTCAGGAAAAAAAGCGGGTGGGACATTAGAAGCGAGATGTCTCAAACATAAGTGCCACAAACACACAAAAAAGAAAGGGAAAAAAGTTAGTAAAACCTGAATGTCTATTCATCTACGCTTGTGTGCATGGAAAGGGCACAATGTATTTAGGTGCACATAGACGTGTACGGACATGTGCCCGGGTACGCACGTGCTATAAATCTAGAATAAAGAAGCAGAACTCACATTGGGTGTAGAAAGAACATCGTCATATGTATCAGGAATGGGACCATCAAACTGAGGAATCCTAGAAGACAACATTCCCCCTTGAACAAAGAGCTGTTGGGTAGAATTCACGGTCTCATACCGATTGTTGTTACCTTGAACTACCTGTTCAATGGTCATAAAATGATTGACCAAGATGCAGTGCATAAAAAAGAGACTAACATTGCAGAAGGTAAAAAGCGTCAGGCAACCAATTTAAGAGGCTAGTAGTAGAGCAATTCAAAAATAATTGCCAAACAGGAAATCATATGTTGTCATTTTCTTCATCACAAAACAAGTCCATAAGAACAACTACCAAAATCAAGCCCATTCAAATAAAATAAAAGCATACACAACTGAGCTTTCCATGAAAACCTCAGCCTTGTGAACCAAGAGTCAAGATAACATTAACATTTCTTCTATTCTTGCTTTTGCGGCAATGTGTTCCCAAGATGTTTAGCATGGATCATGAAACAAGGGAACAGCCCCTCCAAAATACAACACACAAAAGATGTTACTTCTCCTTTCTTATTTTTATTTGTTCTTCTCTCTCCAATTTTTTACTTTTCCTGTTTCTGGTCGGAGGAGAGAGAATTTGTATATTTCAGATAGCAATGAAGTAGGTTCTATATAATGAATACACATAAAGGATTAGCTATCAATTAATTTGATCAATACCCGAAAGTGTGATCATTTGTCAATAATGAGTGGGGCTTCAAACAAAGACAGCTTAATAATCACATCAGGATAGTGAATCAAGAACATTTTTGTTGTGGCCGTGTGGGTCAATATTCGACAAAAAAGTGAATAAAAAATTACGTCTCACATTGAATTAAAAAGATGACATTTAAAAAAAAAAGAGAGAGAGAGAGAGAGATCAAAGGAGGCAAACAACAATAGGAGTTAAAGACATTGATAACAGAGGGTGGCACAGAAAGTTGGACAATATTCAAGCTAGAGAAGAAAGGAAGAGTGGACCAATTTTTTATTTTTTTATTTTATTTGAATAAGGATGGTAATGAATGATTACTGCAACTTATCAGTGGCAATCTATGTTAATAAGTAGAGAAACAGATCTACCTTCAAGTCATCAGATAAAACATCTGCAGCTCCATCTTGCTGCGGAATGTATCCACCACTATGGTATTGTGGAGGAAAGTCTTCCCTTTTTCGCTTTCCAGAAGGCAATGTGAGGAAATCCTGCATTTATTAATCCAGCATTACAAATCTGTCAACGCAAATACAGTCTAGAAAACAATCAAAAAAATCTTCCAATACTCCATAGTAATTTAGCCATTTAAAATTGTCATTACCACAAGATTTTGGTTAAATCATAGTTTCCTTATGCTATAAATAAATTTTCAGTGGTATGTTTGATTTTTAATTGCTTATTGCCAAAGGTGATCTGAAGCTTTTATTTTAATAGGAGATTCAATTTAAAACCTTAAGAACAAGCCAAAAGCAATAAATTGTGTTATTTCATAGGCTAAGCAGCAAGAGTTTAACCTCTTACACTTTCAGTTCAATTCTTTAACAAATGGTACATTTTCTCTCTTTCTAGTCATATCACATCAAGCATCTAGTCCTGTTTGTAGACATCACCATCTCAAATGAAGTGTGCAACTCCTATATACTGCACATGTGGAAAAACAAGGACACCTCCAGAATTCGACGATCAGTTTGATTTGGAACAAGTTCTAACGCTTACAGAATGAGATATGCATCCTATGATGAATTAAAAAGCAGTAGGAATTACTTGCTTGAGAATTTATTGTGTTTCAAGATTCAATGTTCTTCTATTAACTGGTGGACCTGGTTATAGCCATAATTCATAGGTCATTGATTAGTTTACTCGCTCAGGAGGTATCCTAGACGGTCTAAAATAATCTTCAGATGTCAAAAGATTCTATATTTCAAGAATCATTTAGGATTATAAATTGTGTAATCCCTTTATTCTAAGAATCTGATATTGTAATGAGTCATTTTGCCACCCTTGGTGGGTAAAGGATTTGTCCTCTTTTTCCTTGTTTCTGCTGATATTCAACATCTTCAGCCATTAGCGTGTTTTCTCACTAATGAACAGCATTCTATATCAATTTGGCATAGTTTGGGGAAGCAATCGTGTCATCGTGTAGGGGGGACAATCACCATGGCTCCCAATGCACAATTTTCTTCATCTAAAAACGATTTCAAGCAACCATTACAAACTGACATTAATACATTGCAGAATAAATGAATGTGTTTATTCTTTGGTGGATCTTTTCTTCGAGAAGGAACTGTAAGAATGTCAGCCATGAAGACATCTCTTGCATTTGTGAAAGAAAAGTAGCAATTAATTTTTCTAAGTGGGATCCATACCTTCTACAGTTGAAAACGCCAGTGCAACTTCACAAAAAGTTAATATTTGAAGAATCAAAAGATTAATATAAAGCATGTTCACCATCTCATCTAAATGTTTAAGTTATTAGACAATGGCCACATGTATTCATTTAAATATTGTCTTTAATACGCTTGAAGACATATAGGTCAGGTTCATCTTTTCTTCCATTATTTTAAAAATCCGGTGATGTATTCTTATCCAGTGTTCTTGCAAATCATGTTCAGCAAAACCTTTGCAGCTAGGATTAATTATGAAACATTGGTAACTCTTTGATTAATTAATTGTTCATTTTTTAATTTATTTTTTGTGATTATTGATTATTCCCTAATTCCTTTTTGATGCAAGATTGCCATTAGAATGTGTTTGTAATTTATATTGCTTTCAAGAAGTTCAGTATAAATTAGCACATGGTAGTAAACAATATAGGATCCCATAATCGATAGAGATCATTATACTCTATGAAATCATTATGCAAAGGTCTTTGTGGACTAATGCATGCTTATATGTTTGTAATTTAATTTGAGATGATTAGGTTCACATATAACTATAGAATTGATTGACTTTGAGAGGGGCTTCTAATTAAAATTGTATCATTGATTCTCAATCTAAGCTAAGATTTTAGTAAATAAAAAATTGTGGATTTAGAATCCTAGTACCTTTCGTGATTTGATTAAACTCCAAAACTTTGTTGCTTACTTTTAATTGCTTATTTTAGTAATATAGATGAAAACCAAAACCAAACAATTAATTGTGTGTTTTTTCTTAATTAAAGCTAGTTTTAATCAAAGTAAATAAGTAAATATAAATCATCACTCTATTCATCACTTTATTACTTATTATGATCATTCCACTTGTAGGATAAAATCGACAAGAATAATTTGTCCATGACCTTTTGAAGGCATGGTTTTATTTATTTAAATCTCAAATATAAAATCCTTATCTTATTTATTAGAAGACTTTTAAGTCTATGAATATTTATATTCTCTTTAATTTAGTGGAGTTCATCGCTTTCTAAATTTGAGATTGAGTTGAATTATTTTTCCCAACCCTTGTAAGAATAAAGCCATCTCTTTCTCCTCCTCTTATGCTCTTCTATCACTTTTTCTTCTTCTATGACCCTAAAGTAATTCCAGAATTTCAGGGACAAAATTCAAACATATATTCCTTTGTTTCATCACTAACAAACAGCTCTAATGTACTCCTACATCACTTCAGCTCCAATGGCGCCTAAGATAATTGACCACTGGTTCAAGTATAAAATCAAGCTGGACTAAGGAAGACGATTTGTCTCATTCTCTTTCAATTAGGTTAACGTTCAATATCCCATTCCTATGCATTCTTCCATATCTAAACCTTCTGAGTCCACATGCATAAAATTTATATAATTATAGCGTAGTGATGAAGTGCTGGTCAAGTAGTAATACAAGTATTCCATTTACATGATCTCAATTTCTCACCTAATAAAATTATCTGTTTGTTTTTCTTTTGGAAAGCACATCTAGATAAACATCTGATCAAAATATGTCAATGTTGTCTGTATTAAGGCCAGGTCAGTGATTGGAAAGCAAAATTAGAGAACATCGACGATCTCCTTTATGATCAGTAAGATGATCAAACATCATCTTTATTGCAACATGATAGTTATAAACATGCAGATCGTGAGGCCTTTGACAAGTTAAACTCCCAAAGAATTTTTCTTACAATTTTGCTTGAATTTAAATAACTTCAGATATATTTACAATAAAAAGTGCATTCAGCATTCAAATTTAGCTTGACAACAGGATATGGCATTGAATAGCATCAGTTCCTTCTGCAATTTGGGTCTCACCACAATAATTTCAACAAAAAAAATCACTTTTTAATTCTGAAATATTGAAAATTTGCATTTGATGTTTTGCTTTTCACTTCTCCAACTGGGAGTGATTGCAGAGTTTAAATTACTTAATACAGAAAATAAGATAGTGTTGAATTTAGGAGATCAAACATCATTTATCTCAATCATCTTCGCAAATTTATTACCTATTTTCTATTTCCTTTCTCCATTAATCTTTATACATGTTTGATACATCTGATTTTCTAAAATTTTATTGGAAGAAAAGTGCAACGAAATAGAAATGTACTGACTCATCACATAACTTTCAAAACAATAACGCCTTGTGAAGACAGGAAGCCCTAATAAATCCTAACAACGTATAAGCACTAAAGTTCTCCTTGTAGTGAACAGGAATAAGTGTCAACCTGTACCATAATTAATAATCACCTGTGTTGTAGGCTGATGAGGGCCTCCTCTTTCACCATCTTCACGACCTTCCACATAAGCTACAAAAGAAATTTATGTATGAAAAAGAAGGAATGACTATACTGATTTTAAACATTTATTTAGACTGATCACAGTATGTTTTTACATGTTTATAATGCTTGCTGCATTATACTTACCAACATTCACATCGAGAGGAGGCCTTTGATTCAACCAAGCTGAAGGTGGTTGCTGCGTGAATAAAATATGAAATCTCAGTTCTACAACTTGACCCAGAAGACAAGTAGAAAATGTTTTATCTGCTTACTTCAAAGCAAGAGAGCAGCCACGTGATATGAATTTCAAGGTTAATAAATAAATAAACACACAAGATATAGAACTCTCCGCAGAGTGATTCATCAAGTAAATCAGGCATAGAAACTATCCACCCAACATGGCACAGAGTTTGTAAAAGATTTTACCATATAAGGGCTAGGTCTTCCTGCTCCACCTCTCATTTCAGAAACTCCACCATTATCATTTGCAGATGAATACTCGTTAGGGGTTATTGGAGTGCCTCCAGTGGGAATGTTATAATATGAGCTGTTGTCAGCCGTTCCAGGGAGAGGTGTCTGGGCGGTTCCCGGCAAAGGTGTCCGTGCCATCCCTGGCACTGGAGTCTGCATAGGAGTCTGCAATGGCGTCTGCAGCCAGAAATGAGAAAATCTTCAATTTTCAATTATGTGTTAAAAAGAATTTATCTTGACTTCAAATTTCAACAGGCTGCAACATGTAATGGGAAATCTGAAAGCTAACCGGGGGAAACAGCAAATCTGCCGTGGGAGTTTCGTACTCCTCGGTGCCTTCATAGGGTACATTCAAGTCATGGACAGGATTTGGAGTAATTGGACCCCCTGGCGCTGCCTTTTGCATGGAAGACCTGTCTATCGGACCAAACACTGCCCCCGTTTGCATCATCTTCAGTTCCCATAACTGCAAAATCCACCATAAACATATCGTCAACATTCAATTCCACCTCAACAGATCCAAAAATTACCAGAACCTAAAACCAATCGGATCACACCCAAGAATCAATTCAACAATACAGACCCAAATTCGTTCTATCAATACCAAAAACTAATATTTCAAGAAAATACCAGTCAAAATTATCAAAAATGCAATTTAATTTAGGGGGAAATCACTACGAATTAATTCAAAATATAAACAAAGTCTTACTCCTTGAAGTTCATTGAGTACGCTATCACCAAGACCTCCATTGTTGAACTCTTCGCGGACCTTGCTGATGACGTCCTCGATGACGTGTACATAAACATTACTGGTGGTGGAGCTTGCCATATCTCGAAATTTCTCGAAGTCGGGAAACTAAAATTCGAGAAAACGAAATGGAAATTGTCAAAAAATCTATCGGTTTAATCGAATGAAATGCTGGGAATTCGGGTGTAGGGTTTGTGAAAGTGAAGAGTTGTACAGATAGAAAGAAATCAACAAGCGGCAGAGAGAGAAGAGACAGAAGTGGCGGAACAGAAAGGAGAATAAAGAATGGAATATAAATAGGTTTGCATCCGTTTATCTGCAATGGTCCACGTGGCATGATCTTGGAGGTCCGATTTCTCTTTCCCCTACTTCCCTCTTTAAGAAAAAATAATGGTATCATGAAATTATATTTATATTACATATTTGCTCCTTTAACTTTATGTAAACACTCATTGAGATCCCTCAACTTCACTTTATTGCAATCAAGTTACCAATCTTCAATTTGTTGCACAACAAATCACTAGATATGATTATGTTACTAAAATCAAAGTCAAGATCTTTCTAAGTATTTAGTATTATGACATGTAAATACTACCATCAAAATATAGCACATAATAAAAAATTGTAGCAAGGTCATATTTGCATGAAAACCTTGAAAATCATAATCATCTTTTTGGATTATTTATTCGTATAAGAGTGAACAACCCATCATATGAACATCGTTATTGCTCATCCAAATACGTCTACAAGAGAAAGTCTTACTATGAAAATGTGATTGTGTAAGAAGTTGTGCTAGTTAAGAACCTCGTTAATCAGCTTACCATGTCTTTACTAACCAGTAGCTTCGAGAGTCAAATGGAGAGGATTGACATGCATGACATGTCCCAATGGCTCAAGTGTAAAAGGGAAATTGTTCAGATTATGACCTAAAAGCCATTGTAGTTGCTACATTTCAATGATGGCTCAAAGAATTTAAATGTCCAATTTAATCCAGATTTACAGAGATTGTAATTAGGATGGAAGGGGCATTTGTGTCAAAATGAGGTAATAATTAGGACATTTGTCACGAAATAAGTAACTTACTTATTTCTCACTCTAACTAACAAAAAAAAAAATTTGTTTATTTTCAAAGCTTACTTATTTACTCATACATAATACTTTTTATCTACAAGCATGCTTAAATAACTTATCTTTAAGTAATAAAAATATTTTCAAAAAATTTAACTCTTACGTAATTACAATATGGGTCCACCAAAATGTAGATAATGAGTTAGTACTAGTCGTGAATGTATGGTTAATGTTTGATTTTGATTTAAAATTACAAGTAAAATGAAACACAAACAAGCACATAAGTAATTTTACTGATTTCAATTCAACTTTTTTTCCTCTTATTATTGCTGAATTAGCCAAACGCGCCCTTAAATTATTGTTAATTGTATAGACTTGTTCTTTTTGATAGCTTTTCATTAAAAACCCAAATGATTTTTTTTCTAGGCACACATTGTTGCATATGGATTTTGCTACATAAAATGTCTGGTTAGCAGTACTCTAAGTGGATAAAAATGAACCATGTGGCAGGCTCTCATTGGATTTAACCCACATCCCAAATCCAGTCTAACACTGCAGTCAAAAATGAACCTTTCTATGGCACCCCACAACACTGAATTTGTCCTGTGCCTCTCTCATTCTGACATTCATATCAGCAACTGAATGGATAAAACATGAAAATTGAATGAATGTTCAAAAGCCTGCTGACACTCTATTTCCTCCACTTATCCATTCATGGCGCCAACCCTTACATCAAATTCATTTCTTCTATTTACAACTCCCCATTCAAGATCAGGATTCAAAAGTCCAAGGAGGCTTACGGTGTTTTCCAAGAAAGGTGGATCCTTCCCGCCATTCCAAATAGGGAAAAGTGCTGATACCTCTGAGGAAAGCCAAGAAGGGAACTCGGGCAATTCAAATCCTTTTCGGTTCGACTTTGGGAATTTACCAGATGTAAAGTCTTTGGTTCCAGCAGTGATCAATCCGTCTTCAGGCTTGAGTTTAGGGAGCCAAAGGCGTAAAGACCCTGGAACGGTGTTTGTAGCCGGTGCTACTGGGCTAGTTGGAATACGCATTGCGCAAACACTTCTGAGGGTCGGGTTTAGTGTGAGAGCTGGTGTTCCAGACCTTGGTGCTGCACAAGAGTTGGCCCTTTTGGCCTCCAAATATAAGGTTAGTTCTCCGAACTATGAGAAAGAGTATACGCACAACATAGAACAATGGAACTCAAAACCTGTGAATATGGCAAAATTCTCTCTACATAAGTAAATAAGTAATAATTGGAGACAAAGTTTAAGATGGTCATTCCCTTAGTGACTAGTACATGTGCTACATTTCAGATAATATCTAACAGCGAATCGAAGCGCCTGAACGCTGTAGAATCCACATACCAAGATGCAGAATCAATTGCAAAAGCCATAGGAAATGCTAGCAAAGTTGTAGTAACTATAGGTCCAGCGGAGAATGGTCCAGGTGCAGAGGTAAGAACGGCAGATGCCTTGCAAGTAATTCAGGCTGCACAATTGGCAAATGTTGGTCATGTGGCAATAGTCTATGATGAATCATCAATGACTGCCTCCACCTACAATGTACTCGATGGGTTCTCTTCTTTCTTCAACAATCTCTTCTCAAGATCTCAACCCTTGACATTGACAGAATTTCTGCAAAAGCTAGTCGAGACTGATGTTACCTATACCCTCATAAAGACCAAGCTAACGGAAGATTTTTCCCCCGAGAGTTCATATAACATTGTCGTCTCAGCTGAAGGAAGTACTGATGCGAACGACTACAAAGTAATGTAATGTATGCAATTTCTTTTTCATTTTGGAAGTTTGAGCACGTTACTGTTATACTGGTTTTTCAGTTAAAGCTGCATATCTGCAGCCTTTTCTAGTAGATGCAAAAAAAGACATTTGACTTCTTCAATATTTCTACTAGATGCAGTTGGTTATTCATTCCTTACAAATCCATTTTTTTTTCTCGATTAACAGGTTGCAAAGTCACGAATAGCAGCACTAGTGGCAGATGTCTTCTCCAATACAGCAGTGGCAGAAAATAAGGTATTTCTCTGTGGCAATAATAACAGGGAAACATAATGCAAAAAATTTGATATTGTTTTAGTTCAGTCCATATAAGCGCTATATAATTTCCTTGAACCACATAACAAATGCAGCAAATGAAAGTTAGGAGCTTCTGAGTATGAAGAAAAAGACTAATTTACAAGTAGCATCTCTAAAAACTCAGAGATATATATCACGTAAAGGATAATCTTGCTCAGATGTCAAATGCTTTACTTTAGCCAGTGTCTCATTTTGAATATAAGCAATTCTATTGATTCTCTCTCAAAAACAGTGGTAAAAAGGCACAAGTATTATAAGAAAATGGAATCCGTAACTACATAAACCAAAATGTGTGTCACAATGATCAAAAGGCACAAGTAGTTTAGGGGGAAAGGTATTAAGAAAAGCCGGTTGCCCACCTTATCTTTCTTGTTCTTAGGAGCTTCTTCTATCAGTATTTCTCCATTTTTCTCAGGAAATTTTACTGTCTGTATACATGACTGGGATTTTTTACACATTAAAACAGATGGAACTTTGCTTTCTTTGTTTGGCTGCTCTAGCCGAAGATAAGTGAAAAACAATTAGATAGCTAACCATTTAATCTGCTAATACTTTTTAATATCAGGTTGTGAAGGTTTTCACTGATCCATCAGCACCCTCAAAGACTATTAATGAACTTTTTGGGTAATCATATTCTCACTTACATATATGGTCATTTTCAACTATTTGATGGAATGCTGTTTCAATGTGTGAATTATTCTTAATCTTACAGTGCAATTCCTGAGGACAGAAGACGAGAAGCCTTTGCAAAAGCTCAAGCTGAGGAGGAAGCTATTAAAGTGTCTGAACGTGCTCGAGCAGCAGCAGAAGCAGCAAAGAAGCTTGAGGAAGAGATGAAAAAACTGGAAAAACAAGAAGCTACAGCTGCCAATCTTTCAGAAGAAGCCGAAAAGAAGGCAGAAGCTGCAGGAGCATCAGTTGAAAGCCTCTTGGACAAAGCAAAAGGCATTAGTTCTGGGATCTCTTGGGAGAAGTGGAGCTCACAACTTAAATCTGCTGTTGAAAAGTCAAGTGAGGAATCAAAAGTGCAGATTGCCACCATCGGGGGACAGGCCAAGGCTCGTTCCCTGCCTCCTCAGAAGGCGGTAGCAAGAAACCCAGCCCCAAAACCAAAACTTTCTTTGTTGAAGCAAAAGGAGGTTCCAAAGCCAAAAGCCAAAGAACGAGAGTCTAAGACAGAAGTGAGGAAGGTGTTCGGTGGTTTATTCAAGCAAGAGACAATCTACATCGACGATGACTAAGAAGAAATTAAATTTTGAGATTGTATTCGTGGTCAAGTCCTATAGAATTCGAAATATTGATGCTGATGAAACTTCTAAGGAGAGACCAAGTAAAAACTATGTATTTTCCTGCAATCTGTCAATACTTTCATATATTCGCTTTCAACTGGAAAGGATTCTCAGCCTATCTTAAAAGATCTTAACATCTGTAAAATGCAATTAAATAATCACACTGAACCATTTCCAGAGAAAATCATTAGATCAAATTAGCTATTTGATAACAGCAATTTTGGTTAAAAAGAATGTATGGTAGCCTAAAGTGAGTCTTTAAAGTCAAGCATCACATTACTCCATGTCTCATCCCTTGAACAACATTTAGACTTTTGCCTTTAGTTTTATAACGATCAGCTGCAACCAAAGACTTCCTTACAAATCTTGATATAATAAAGCTTCTCTATATAAAAAAAACTATTACCATGCATTTGTTAATTCAGCATGCAATAAATATGTCATGAATATGAAAGCAAAGAAACCAAACGTTGCATGCCAGTTCACATACATAAGCAAATAGCGCGAGTACATAGTTATAACTTATACAGTCATCAGGACTATCATCACTCTTCTTTTTTAAATTAAAGGCCAGTTTGGCAGGGCTTCTACTTCTTGTAAAAGAGCTTTATGAGAAAGCTACATTGGCCCTAAGAGGAATCAAAAGAACGCAATGTTTGTACCTCCTGGAAGTGCAACTTAAGCAAAGAGAGAGGATATAACTCTGGCAGAGAAACCCGTGAAACTTCCCAAGGTACATACTTTATTGAACATCGAATCAGCGAAATCCATGGTAAACCCAGTTCCTAAGGCATAAATGTAGTGCAGAAGATCCAAATATGTCTAACAGGGTCTATATTTGTTGAGACAATTCCATGGAGGAGTCTAAATTTGGGGGTTCTCAAGAGACAATTCAAATCTTTTACAGTTACAGAGAGTCTAACCTTAAGTTCCAACAATTCAGACTATACTTCTCAACAATATCACCCAAATCGTATTTTGCAAGTCATGAATAACCGCAAATTTTTTTATTATAAAGGCTTAGGTCCGTATTGTTTCTAAACTAGTCTGCACATGTCTAGCTTGAAATTGATAATGAAGTGTTTCAGTTCAAAGATACCTCTTGCACGAGACATTTCATCAAGCACCTCTTCATTGTTCTTACTTTGATCCTCAACCGCATTTTTCTCCATCTTTCTGTGACTCAAGTCTATGCTTTCTAAAAATTCTTGTTCCTCGGTACTTTTAAATTTTAATGCTGTTTTCCAACGGTAACTTAACTTTAAAAATTGGTGGCTAATTCTCTTATAAATACTTTGAATATATAGAACAAATTCAAGTTGCTCAGTTATTTTTTAGCTTTAGATGTTAATCTTAACACCACCAACACCAACTAGCAATATCAGAAAGTGAGAGAATAAAACATGGTACACGAGCCAACACGAGAACAGAGTAAAGGTTAGCTTAACTCAAAACAAGATCGAATACTTCTCTGTTACATGGTAAACAAGATAGAAATTGTATTATTCAATGCATAAACGTTGCTACAATGATAAGAATAAAAGTGCAAAGCCCTGAACAAGCAAAAATATTGAAGAAACGTGCTCTGACATCATGTTAAACAAGGTAAAATTTGTATTATGTTACATAAGAATTGCAAAACCCGATACTATGAAACTTAAAATAAAGAAACCTATACTAAACCTTCGATGGTACAATAATAAGCATTCATCAACTTTCAGGGGAATCTTAGTTGGATCACTAAATTTTAATTTAGGACATGTTTGCTCCAATAATGTATTTTTTTGTTGATGTGATGGGGAATATGTGGTTGAAAAAGAAGGAAAAGTTATTGAAGTGATGGAAAAATGTAACTCAAACAGGGGCTTAATTTGTCTAGTTTAAAATTTCATCACTTCATCACATTCCGTCATGTGTCGTCCCTAAACATCCTGCAACCACTCTTTCACGTAACCTTTATGTGACACCTTAAAAATGAAAATGATAAAATGAGGGTTGTGGCAATGTATTTAAATTGAAAAGGTTAAAATGTATATTTATTCCAACACTTATATGACGGAACATATTGATAAATTGGCATGTATGTAGCTATTATGCAGAAGATTAGTTGCCACAAAGTTGTAAATTAAGTATTATTCATTAACTAGGGAGACTACTGCTGGCGGAGTCGAAAAATTAGAAACCAAATTGAAGTTTAATGATCCAATTGAGACAAATTGAAGTGACCTTAGGTGAAATTTACTCTTGCCAATAACTAAGACTCTGGCATTGTACAACTAACAAAAAAGGCCAAATCCTTGGTGCGTGCAAAATGCAATACTTTCTTTCTTTAGCATGAAATGCAAGTTACAAGGGAAAATGCTCAATGGCACATCACATGAATTATCAGCAACACATGGAAAGCAACATGCTCCTCATTAGTAATTAAGCTCTTCTTGATACAAGGCTTTTCTTTCTTCTATAAATTGTAGATTTCTTTTCTTGAATTTTCTGTGCCTTCTCCTTATTTTCAATGTCTATGGGCATCATTTCGAAATTCAGTGTCATTCGACAAAAATCCACCAATCTAACGAAGATATCCATTATGTTGTGCAAGTTACTTGTAGTTTCTGGATTCATCCTGTATATTTTCTTTATCTTGTTGTCCAACCATTCATGTTGCTATTCTTCCACCATTTTTACCATATGGAGGCAGAAAGATCTCAAATATTCCGATCCTCCTTTCATTCCCACCAATCTTAGCCATGTCGTTTTCGGCATAGCAGGCTCGTTCAAGACATGGAGGAACAGAATATGGTATGTTGAAACATGGTGGCGCCCAAATATAACTCGAGGCTATGTTTTCATGGATAGATTTCCTAGAGAAAATCTTCCATGGCCACCTTCTTCACCTCCCTTTCGTATTTACCAGGATACTTCTAGATACAAAAAGTATGATAAGCACCCAATCCCACAGGCCATTAGAATGACACACCTTATCTTAGAGATGTTTAAGGCAGCAAACGAAGGCGTAAGGTGGTACATTTTGGCAGATGATGACACAGTTTTTTTCATCAACAATTTGGTAAATGTTCTTGCAAGATATGATCACAACAAGTACTTTTACATTGGAATGAATTCAGAAAGTCATGCATCAAATGTTTATCACTCATTTAATATGGCTTTTGGTGGGGCTGGATATGCTCTGAGTTTTCCTCTTGCTGAGGCATTGGTGAATAATTTGGATGTCTGTATAAAGAGATATCCAACTCTATATGGAAGTGACCACATTGTGCAGTCCTGTGTGGCTGATTTAGGTGTCTCTCTCACTCATGAAAAAGGGTTCCATCAGGTAATAAGTCTCCATCTGAATATTAATTTTACATTTAGAAAGCATTTGATGCATCATTTCCACTTTGATAAATGATTTATTTTTTCACATTTTTTTCCTATTCTATTTTATTTTTTAACAAAATTCGGAAATCTTGATGAAATTTTACTGAATTTTTGAGCAAAATATTTGAAAATTGATTACGAATTGAAAATTATTATGGAGCTTTAGTAGGCTTCGAATAAGAATTAACATTACTTCAGTAAAATTAACAACTGACTAGAGTTTGAATATTAAATTAAATAGCTTTTCTTAATTTATATAAAAAAAGTACAATATTATTCTGCAACATTTCAATAGTGTTTCAAGTCCTACTTTTAAGAGAAATAACGTTTCTACATGTCATGTTGTGTCGTGTTTTGTTTCCGCACCGTGCAACCTAGCCACCCACCCCCAAATAACCTGTAGCATCCCCCAAAACAGACACCTTCATATGTAGCATTTCACTTTGCAGAAGAGGTTCATGTCAAAATATAAAGTTCCTAGTTGTATTCAATTCGATATTGAGGACCTTGCTGAACAACAAGTTTCAATCATTTCTCCCTTTTCAGTTTGATGTACATAGTGACATATCAGGTCTTCTATCAGCACATCCACAGGCTCCTCTTGTATCCCTCCACCATCTCGATTACATCAATCCAATATTTCCCTACATGAACCAGAAAGAATCGCTGAATCATCTAATGGAAGCTGCGAAAATAGACGAGCCTAGGCTACTACAGCAAAGCATGTGCTATGACAACCCCAAAAACTGGAGCTTCTCCATATCATGGGGCTATTCAGTTCAACTTTATGAAGCCATCTTCCTTCCAAGCATGCTCCAGAGACCCCTCCAGACATTTACGCCTTGGAGCAAATACGTCTGGCCTTTATTCCTTTTTAACACTAGAATTCCCTCCAAAAATCCTTGTGAATCTCCACATTTCTTTTTCTTTGATTCCGTGGAAAATAAAAGTGACAATTATTTCCTCACTAGCTATAGTAGGAGAATGCCTGCAGGTTCAATACCGTCTTGCTCCTCGACTGGCAACCATTCTGCTAATCATATCTCCAAGATATATGTTCTCTCCCCTACATGGAAACATGATCCAGTGAGTCTTTCTCCCTCTCTCAACATAAGATGTTTATACTCTAGACAGACGGCCAATCTACTGGTCGTTTATAATGCGTCTTTTTCTTTGTTTCTTAGATTGAAGCCAGAAGAGAATGTTGCGACGTTATGCATATGACGGGCACAATTACTACTGAGATTAAGCTTCGTAATTGCTTAGAAAATGAAATAGTGCCTGATTGAATGAAGGAGCCGGTACACACTGATGTCCAAGGAAGACCAACTAACTACGAGGATGTGTCGATCAAATTGTCGATGAATTCTGAAAGCAAATTGTAAAATTTTTTAGACGAACATACATAGTTGTATTATCACTTTGTTTTCAGTTGGGAGTTTGAGAGAAACAGCATATATTGTACGCATCAGCAGAAACCTCATTTCCTTCCTACTCGTTTTCCATGTTCTTTTCTCTAGTTTCACAACTTTTTATATGTAGTCAATATATATTTTCTTAAACTTGTTATACCTTAGGGCTTGTTTGAGCCCCCCCTCTCTTTTTTGTAAAAAATGCATTTCGCAAAAGTGTTACATTGCACAATATGTGGTTAAAAAATAATAAATTTTTTTGATTTGCTAGTAATTTATTTTATTGAAAAATGTATGATTTTAATAGGTTAAGTCACCGTCCAATAATGCATTTTGATAAAAAAAAATAGGGCTCAAACAAGGGCTTAATATATTTTTGACACTTCAACACAAAAACTCTTCATCGCGAATGAGAAGATGTTAATGCGCAATGTGTTAAGATGTCAAAAAATGTGTTGGTATGATAGGGTATGCTGAGGTGTCAAAAATGTGCTAATTGCGGCCAAAGGAAAACAAATTTGGGACAAAAATAGGCTCTTTTTTGAATAGGCTCCCATTTTGTAGAAACATTATATGGTCGTGAGAGGATGTAGAAATTACACAAAAATTGAACCCTAACAAGCATACTAATTGGATTATATTAATATTTTAGATTAATATTCGATGGATCATTTATTAGTTATTTATTGAATGATAAATAACTAAAGTGTCCATAGAGGTCAAGTCAGTGGTCCAATCGAAAAATAGAAGTCATTCTTATCAAGCAATAAAGCAGTGCTTTCTTCATTGCCTAACTGACGAGATGTGAAGTGGGATAAAAGGGACATAATTGGAGTTTTGAATAAGACAGACTTAGATAGCTCTCCCCAAAATATGTTGAGATCCGATTGATCTCTGTTTTTTAAAACTCCTTTTTTTTTTTTCAAATTCATTCTCAACAGATACAAAAAAAATCACCTTCGCAAAATCCATTATCAAAAAATCTACAGAAGAGGCCAAATATGGAGACCGTGATTTTGAATTGTACAAGGAAGTGTTAAACAATTCAAAGAAAAACAAAGAAGAAAAAAAGAGAAAATTAGGGTTTCATTAATTCCATAATGCAATTGAAATACAAAAAATTATTTAACCTAGATACAAAGAGA
>CAIGRP010123029.1:0-11155 GCA_903798385.1 Fraxinus cuspidata | reverse complement strand
CTTATGAACTCCATACCTCCTATTAATAAAGTGTTCTCTCTTGTCTGTCAAGAAGAATATCAAAGAAGTGTAAACTAAGTGTTAATGTTGCTGGTAACAATGTTGACTCCATGGCATTTTATGCCAGAAATGAAAACAAGAGAGCCAATTATGGACAGATAATAGCAAGGTTCAAAGGAAAGAAAGATCTATGTGTACATATTGTGGAATGAATGGACATTCCGTGGACAAATGTTACAGACTTCATGGCTATCCTCCTGGCTATAAGGCTAAGCAAAAGGCAACTTCCAGTAATCAATCAGGCCTGAATAATTCACCAAATTATGCTGCAACTAACCAAGTGTATGGAGATATTCCAGAGCAGACACAACATGGTGTAGGAGACTTTGTGCAAACTCTAAATCGAACTCAGTATCAGCATCTGATGATCATGCTAAGTTGTCACCTAGCCTCTGCCAAAGTTGAAGCTGGAGCTGATATACATTCAAATCAGATATTAGGTACATGTTTTTCCATTTCTAATAATCATATGATGAATTCTCCTGAGTATTGGGTGGTTGATTCCGGAGCTATTAGTCACATATGTTTCAATAAGTCTGCATTTATTAACATGAAATTAGTAAAGAATAGTTTTGTCATCATGCCAAATCATTTGAGAATTGCCGTTGAGTTCATTGGAACAGTGAAGATTGAGACTTATATAATACTGGAAGATGTATTATATATGCCACAGTTCAAATTCAATCTTATGTCAGTAAGTGCTTTAACCAGAAGTTCAAATATTGAGGTCAGTTTCTCACTAATTCTTACTTAATTCAGGACGTATATAGCCAGAAGATGATTGACAAGGCTAGAAGAGTGGAAGGCCTATATATCTTAAGTGATGATTCAGTTGATGTAAATAATGTTTCTCAGAATAATTCTCAGAATGATTTCATTTCTGTTTCTTCATCTATAAGTAATGTGAATGCTCATGTTTGGTATCATAGACTTGGGCACTTGTCGTTTCAAAAACTGAATCAAATGAAGGATCAATTGCATATGTTTTGTGATAAACACAAAGATCCAAGATCAATGTTTTGTGAGATTTGTCCATTAGCCAAACAGAGAAGATTATCATTCCCCTCTAACAACCACATGTCATCTAATGCCTTTGATCTTACACATTGTAATACCTGGGGCCCTATCATGTTCCCCACACATTATGGTTACAAATATTTCCTCACTCTCGTGGATGATTGTACACTTTTCACTTGGGTTTATCTAATGAAAAACAAGTCAGATGCTAAATGTATCATACCTAAGTTTTTCAAAATGATTGAAACTCAGTTCTAAGTATTCATTAAACGTTTTAAATCTGCTAATGCTCTTGAATTACAGTTTGTCGAATTCTTTAATTCAAAAGGGGATATCCATCAATTTTCTTATGTTGAGAGGTCTGAACAAAATTCAGTTGTCGAAATAAAGCACCAACATCTTCTTAATGTTGCTAGAGCATTATATTTTCAATCACAAATCCCCATTCAGTTCTGGGGAGAATGTATTCTCACTGCTACATTTCTCATAAACATAACTCCTACTTCAATCTTACAAAATAACCCTCCTTACTCCTTATTGTATAAATCCCTTGTCGACTATTCTTCCTTCAGAACTTTTGGATGCATGTGTTTTGCTTCTACCTTGCTTTCTCAACGATGAAAGTTTCACCTAAGGCTAAAGCTTGCATCTTTGTTGGTTATCCATCGGGACTTAAATGTTATAGATTATATGATATTGTGTCTAGAACCTTTTTAATTTCCAGGGATGTCATTTTCCATGAGCAAATTTTCCCTTTTTATTCCATTACCCATGAGTCCAATAAAGTTGATCCATTTCGTGACCTCGTTCTCCCAAAATCTCTTCCTGTCACATTTACTCTTACCGATTCATCATCCATTGCTATACAAAATGAATGTGAAAATAAATCACAAGAGTTGCAGCTTGATCCTACCCATACTGAAAGTAATTCCTTAGAGCCTACTGCAGTTAGAAAATCATCTAGAATGAGTCATCATCCTTCATACCTCAGAGATTATCACTGTAATCTCTTGGCAAATTCAGGGAAAACTTCTGATACTTCTAGTCACCCCTTCTTAAAACACATTTCTTACAAATCATTTTCAGCTGCATATAATCATTTCATCTTCTCTATATCCTTAAATTTTTGAGCCTCAATTCTATCACCAAACTGTGAAGTTTGGTCATTGGAGGGATGCTATGGAGTCTGAACTGCAGGCTATGGAAATGAATAACACTTATCCCATTACAACATTGCCTAACGATGAGCACTTTATTGACTGTAAATGGGTATACAAGATAAAATATAAATCAGATGGCAGTATAGATCGATACAAAGCTCGATTAGTTGTGAAAGTGTATACTCAACAATAAAGATTGGATTTCATAGAGACGTTCTCTCCTGTGGCTAAACTTGTAACTGTTAAAGTTTTGTTAGCCATTGCTTCAACAAATAATTGGTATATCACTCAGTTAGATGTCAATAATGCATTTCTCAATGGTGATTTATTTGAGGAGATCTATATGGACATGCCAGTAGGCTATATCAAATGTTCTGGAGCTAGTAAACAGGGGGGGAAATTGGTGTGCAGGCTTCACAAATCGATTTATGGTTTGAAACAAGCCTCAATACAATGGCTTTCCAAATTCTCAAATGCTTTTCTTCTTCATGGCTTTCATTAGTCAAAGTCTGACTACTCTCTATTCACTAAAGGGTCTGAAAAATCCTTTGTGGCATTGCTTGTTAACGTGGATAACATTGTTATCACAGGGTGTGATCAATAGGCAATTGATTCCTTGAAAGCATTCTTGCATTGACAATTCAAGTTAAAAGATCTTAGCCAGTTAAAATATTTCATAGGATTGGAAATTGCTAGGTCACATAAAAACATTTTCTTATCTCAACGCCATTATGCTCTTTAACTACTTGAAGACACATGTTTTCTGGGATGTAAGCTTGCTGCATTACCTTTGGATCCCAAGGTCCGTCTGAGTTCTTTTGAAGGAGAACCTCTTGCTGATGCATCAATGTACAGGCGTCTTGTTGGCCGCTTATTGTACTTGACTATTTCAAGGTCCGATATTATCTTTACAGTCCATAAGCTGAGCCAGTTTGTATCTCAGCTTAGGCAGCCACATTTGGATGCAGCACATCATCTTTTATAGTATATCAAATCCACCCACGCTAGGAACTTTTATTCCCTGTGCAATGTTCCTTTCAGTTAAAGGCTTTTACGGATGCAGAATGGGGATCTTGTCTTGATTCCAGAAAATTAGTTACAGGTTTTCATATGTTTCTTGGGGATTCCTTAATTTCATGGAAAGCCAAGAAACAAAATACTATATCAAGGTTATCAGTTGAGGCGGAGTATCGTGCATTTGCATCTACAACAAGTGAACTGATTTGGCTTAATCAATTACTCCGTGATTTTCAAGTTTCAACATCTGACCCTGTACTGATTTTTTATGACAATCAGGCGGCTATTCATATAGCTTCTAATCCCATCTTCCACGAACGTACCAAACACATAGAGATCGATTGTCATTTCGTTCGAGACAAGGTAACTGATGGTTTTTTTAAGTTTCTACCTATTCGGTCACAACATCAATTGGCTGATGTTTTTACAAAAGCTTTGCTAGCTTCTCTTTTGTTTCCATTGTTATACAAGATTTCTATTATCAACCTCCATTATCCATCTTGAGGAGGAGTAATAGAATGCATCATGCTTTAGCTAACAGAATGCATCATGCTGGAGCTAACTTGAGATAATTGAAGCTGGATCGAGCTGGAGCTAACTTGAGATAGTTGAAGCTGGACCGAGCTGGAGTAGAGTTGGAATTAGTTGGTGCAATTGTATTAGTTTTGTTAGTTAATCCATGTGTAGACATTGTATTGGTTTGTACAATTTTAGTTAGTTAGAATCTTTTCTCTATTTATAGCACAATGGATTGTATTGTAAAGTGACTTTTTGGTTCAATAGAAAATTCAGAATATTTTCCCTACATTTTCTTCTTCATCTCGTCTCTTTTAATAATAAAAGTCAACTGTCAAGTTTCTTTCTGAAATTTTAGCAAGATTTTGCCCCATTTGGGGGGGTTTTTGGGTAAGTTTTGTAGAAAAAAGAAAGATGGGTTTTTCAACGTTATTTGGTCGGAAGTTTCACTTCAAACAGAGAATGCTAAGATTTTCAAGAGTCCCTACCCTTAGTTTTGCCTTTATCTGAGATAGCATTTTAGAGGGTGCAAGATTCGATCTTAGATTTTTAATTTATTAGTTGTACAAATGACCCTATTTATATAAAATTTTTAAGGATCTTTTGATAATTTCTATGAGTTGACATTCTTTCGTCATTATGTTGAAAATCATACTTAAGTCCAATTTCCAAGATTCTCATTGAGATTTGTGCTTTCATGACATTTATCATGTAGTTCGTTAATGTGCATGCATGATTTTATTGTGCTGAAGTTTATGGCAATTGTGTCAAAATTCACACTTAAATGGTGCCTATTTCACTATTCAACCGAAGCTCTCAGTTGTCTTTTCTTTAATTGACTAGGGATCTGTGTTTCCTCTATAAGGGAAGCCTCGGTGATCTGGGCACATTTTTTGTTGGACACGCTTCGAAAGCCGAAGTGCAAATATTCATTCATGACAGGTGAGCACGCAAGGGGGTCATTTTATGATTGATGTACCATGATTCAATTTAAGTCTTTTATAAGGCAAAGACTTTGTGTTCGAATCGTGGAGATATGATAGAAAGTTATGAGTGGTAAGATTGACTCGTATTCTCTAAAACTGATAGTACTTATGATATAACGACTGAACACAAGGTTCGGTTCGTTACAAGAGAAGTCCATGTGGATAATAATTATTTTCAGCACGTAATAATTTTCATATATCATTATTCGCAAAGTTCATCACTTGATATGGGGTAGGTGAGATAAAAATAATCAGGAAGGTCGTTGAAGAGCGCCAAGTCCTATGCTAGACAATTGACTTGAACTCAGAGTTCTACCATTCTATCCCAAAGTGCACATGGTGTAAATAGTAAGTGCCAAATTCAATGCCCTGGATCCTAGGATAAAACTCAATGAAAGGAGTGTAGAGTCGGTACAAGAATTGGATAAAATCTACGTGAGCTCAAAATATCTTCAAAAAGAATTCCGCATAGGGCATAAGTTGCAGCAATCGTTCGATTCCAGGCTTGAGAATTTCCTAAGAAATAACTTGGATGTGCTGCATGAAGTTACCAAGGCATGAAGGGGATTGATCCTAAAGTCGTCTGTCACAAGCTTAACACCGACCTCGAAGTTCAATCTATGCAACGGAAGAGATGTCCTTGAACCAAAAGGATACAAAGCTCTACGAAAGGAGTTGTAGAAGCTCCTAAGCAATGGATTAATTGGAGAGGCACTATATCCGAAGTGGATCGCCAACCCTCTCCGAGTGAAGAAGAGCAAAAGTAATTTGAGGTCTACATAGATTCACTTATCTCAACAAAGCTTGCCTATAGGACAATTTTTTCCTCCCACAAATAGATCAAATGGTGGATGCCATAGTAGGGTATGAGCTACTCAACTTTATGGATGCCTAATATGTTAAAACCAAATCCGAATGCACGAGCATGACCAAGAACACATCTTGTTCATTACAGATCAACGGCTCTACTATTACAAGATGATCAACGACTGTACTATTATAAGATGATGCCTTTTGGGCTAAAATATGCTGGAGCAATGTATCAATGCTTGGTGAACACCATGTTATTCACAAACTATGTCAACGACCTAAAAGTCAATATTGTAGGATGGCAAGTCTACAGAGCTCACTAATCATATTATGCTGAACCCCTAATACCAAAGCCTAAACCTAGCCAACATTATGACTACTTTTTAGGTTGGATGGAAAACTTCACCTTTAAGGAATATGAATTGAAGTAATTACTACCTTAATAAGAAAATCAACAATTCTACTTGTACAAACAAATTTGACATAAAAGGTTGAAAAACGCTACATGGCGGCCCCCTATTGGGGGGGCGCCTGTGGCGGGGATGTCAAATTTGTTTGTACAAGTAACACAACTCTAAGAAAATGGGTTCGAATCACACTCGGTGTTAATCTAGCCTACCAATCGGCGTTGATAAGACAGTCTAAGCTCGGGATCTAAGTAAGGAGTTAATGACTACCAAGTCTTACTGCCCTGACAAGCCAATGGAAAAGTACTTGAGTGGCTCAAGTTCCCACATAATGTCACACGTGATTTAAGTGTTTGGAGGCAGTTGTCAATTTATAAACCTATATAAACTATAAGGGAACCATGTACATCCAGAAATGCCTCCATCCCTCACTGCTTTCTCTAAGAAATATATTAGAGCTTAGAACATATCCTACCTCGTTAGTTTATGCATTGGAGAGTCTTCGACCTCTGCCCCTATTGTCGACCAGATTCAAAACCAGCTCCAAAATCTATTAAGTTAAGCGAAAGGTGCCACATCACAATGTTGCTATCGATATTTTTTTCATTAGTACTAGTTTTGTTTCGAAAAAATCAAATAAACAGTGTGTGGATAGCTTGGTTATGGTCAATTTCCAGTCCCCTTCAAACTATGTGCCTGTTTAATTTGGATAAAATTTGGTTTTCTAGTGGAATTTAATAAAAGTTGATAGAATGTCATGTAGTTAAAAGTTAGAAGTTTGTATGGTTAAAATTAATCATTGACTATCACTTAAATTTTAATTTATTTTTTTAGCTGAACCAAACATAGTATATATGTTTGAATCATATGGTTCATATATATTTGGAAAATGCGGAGCCACTGCCAGCAACCATCACCTTAGGATCCCGACAGCCATCGAAACAACAACTTCTCTCAGACAGGAGGCCCCATGCACTGAAAATCAATGAATATTCAGCCGACAAATAGAGTCACAAACGTCTTTGCGGAAGTTTCATATGATATTTCCTTGCCTAAGTGTAGCAGAACATGAAAATTTGACATGGATGGTCCATCACGTGCATGGCAATGAAATTTGCATAGTATGGGTCGTACTCAGGGGCGGTGTCTCGCGTGGAATACGGAATAGTCCAGATGGGACTTAAATTTTTGTGACGGAGTTGGTCACATCACGTAAATTGTTGCATTTTCACACTAAATTGGAATTTGCCATTCTACGCATTTTAAGCTGTTAACTTTTACAATCTTTATAATTGTATATTCGGGGTTGACATCCCGAATGACACCCCCTCACACAAAGGGGCTCGTATTTGTTTTTTATTTCTCACGGCCCCCTATGCGAGGGAGTGTCATCCGGGATGTCAACCTCAAATGTACAAGTAATATTATTGTGGCTTTTATATATTCACTAAATATCGGGAAAGGTTTTTAACCTTTTCGAGAAGTTGAGAGGCAAAAGTTCATAAACGAGTCAAACAATTTGGAGATCTTAAGCAAAAATTTATAAAGAGACATTTTAAAAAATAAATAAATTAGAAGGATTAATTATTTCTACGGAAATATTATGTCATACAATTAATAAAGAGAAAAGTAATTAAATTTCAGGATAAACTCTTAACAACACTAAAAATATTATATTAAAATACAATATTTGAGAAAAAATCATTTAAAAGAAGATAAAATCAACAAATAAAATAATGAAAATAAAAACAATTCTAGTTTTTCATTGAAATATGAGAAATATTGATGCGAGTCGGTTGAGATAGAGGAAAGCTCTAAGTTTTTGGTTCTCCTCTACCTGAAAATAAAACAAGGATTTAAATTGCTAGTGTAAGAAAAGTCAAGTTAAAACCGATCAACACTTTTCCGTCAACGACATTGATCATGTTTTTTGCTTGTTTCTTTGACTGACGGAATTAATGTGTTTCCTAACTATAGTTTTAGATAAAACATTTTCTTGAAATCACAAGACTAATAGACTTCAAAAGATTAATGTTAACATTAGTCTTTCGCGTAGAATTGTACATGAATATAACATCAGTCTTTATCTTATTACGACATCAGTGAATTATTTCGCAATATATATGATGTCCATATTAACTTCTTGACCTAGTTTTTCTCGAGTTCTTTGCTAGCAACAGACCTAACCAACCAACCATCTAGTAATTATTAGTTTTTCGCAAGCCAAGCGAAGCCAATATGCTTCGATCCACCTAAGGAGAATCCGAGTGAAAGCAACAACGTCCAGAATGATAGTAGCATGTGCATTTTCATTTTTACTATTATATCCTATTTCAAGTTTTCTGTGGTAAAACAAGTTCAAATTCATACAAAAATTGCATTTTTTAACATTTTTTTTGTTGACATAGGAATTCGCAGCTGCTACTCGTGAGTGTGCATTGGGTAAACCTCGCTCCATGTGCAGTAGCCCGCAAACCACACAGGAGAGATAAACCGTACTAAGCAAGTCCGATGCGACGGGCTCGACCAATGAAGTGTTGGCAGGGGATTCGAACTCGTGACATTCGGTCTCCACATTCACCTGCTCCACCAACTCGGCCACCCCCGAATTGATACATTTTTTAGCATTTTCGTTTTACAAGAAGAAGGATTTCTTTTTGTTACTCACTTATTTCCGTTGCTAAGATTCCTCAACTAGAGAAAGATATTATAGTTATACACAAACATGTTTAACAAATGTCACCCTTCTTATACACTTCAAATCCTAAAATAAGTTTACCCTTTCTAAATAACCATTGCTTCTCTTTATAGTTCATCGTGCACCTATCTGACTCAGTGTGAACTCATTATTTTATTATCAATCAACGTAGATTGAATAGTGTAAATGCAACGAATTTGGCATTACAACTATCTCTATCGACAAAACCGTGATATTGTATGTTGGATTTACACACAACACACCTTTCAGTGTAACTAGATTTTTGATTAATTGGACCCATAATGAAAAAGAATTTAAGGTGAATAGAGGTGTAAGGTACAATTTGTGTAGACATGAATGTGCTGAATTATAAAATGTCACGTGACTGTGTTAGGTTATTTACAATCTGCAAAGGTTGGTTTTGACCTAGGGCTGAGGTGGTCGGCCAAGAAAGGCCTTTCCACACTAGTTCCTCACGAGTTTGTCTTGTTTGGTGTTGGAGCTTTTTGGAACCGCAGGTGACACGCCAGTTATATTATTCGGATAGTTTTGAACGATGAAAGTTAATCCATGTATAAATGAGATATAAATTTATGAGTTCATATATGATTTCGATACAAAACTGAGTTTATGTATGATTTTGTTACATGGGATAAATTTCACTTACCATTCGTGAATTTAAACCTACGGGCAATGGTAGACTTTTTTCTTATCTTTTTGTTTTCATTTATTTATTCTTATTAAAATTAAGGATTTGCCTACATACATGACATTTTAACATCAAGAGGACAAAGGCCGTCCATTGAGAACCCACTTTCTATAAATTTATTACAATTAATAAGTAATTAAGGTTTTAATCCATAACTCACAGAAAATAAACTCAAGACTTCAAAGAAAGATTACTAACTTAGAATATTAATTGACGAGTTCACGTGTTTGAACATGCATCCAATTTTGAAAACAATAACTAAACGCATATTTTGGAAGTGTTAATAAATATTTTAAATTATAAATATATAAAAACGAGCTGTGAATAAATTGGTCGTTACATTTCATTCTACGAGGCTCTAATCAATGATCACGTAGTAGTCATCTAACAAATCACATCAGACTCCCACTCGAAGTCACCGACCTACTTGACATAGTTGAGGCTATCAAGCAGAGGTAGAAGTGACGTCTTCACCTCAGCCAAAGCACCATGGTGAGGTCGATCCTCCATGATCGAAGTGTTGCGATCTCCTGCAGTTCATTTTCGAAGTGAGTAGCCTTTGAACCCATAAAGGTATCTTCTTAGCTTCGTTACTTTCAAGAGATATTTCGTATAAGATCTTTAGAATGATTGATTAATATGACATCTCCGCAATAGACTCTTCTTGGTCAAATATCAAATCTTATTTTATTGGTGACTGCTTTTCAAAACCATTAAACATTCTCCGAGCCTACAACTGTAGAAGTGACACCTAAGGAATGATGCATCGATTGTTAAGATGAACTCACATGTCTTCCATCCAATGGTAAACACTTCACCTCTATTATTATAAAAGCTCACACTCAATATTATTTGAAGGTGATACAATTTTTCAGTTTACACTCTATTTTGCCCATTTTTATTTTTTCTCTCTACAACTCAATGTCCGTACATATACTTGTGGTTCACTTCTTCTGTTCATCTCACACCTAATTTCACATTTCACCTCTAAAATTGATTGCCTTGACCATTGAAGTTGAGATAATCTATCAAAATTCCACGAAAAATTAGGGTTGAACAAGTTCATAGCATGTTTATTATGAAAATAAATGGATTCAATACATCATAAACTTGTTACTCAAGAAAAATATTTAAGGTAAAAAGAGACTTGTTACGGTCCAGTATCATTGTGTAAAGGCTCTCCTTATTGTTGAACTCGACCACCTCCTTATCTAAACATGCTGCCAGATAAGCATTAGATCTTAACATGAATCTCGTAACACTTCACTTGCGACATCACCTTCAATTGAATCGAGAAGCCAATGTTAACAAAAGTAAAGCATTTAGACGCTTAATTCTACCAAAAGCAAGAAGACTACTACTTCATACTCATTTGTAGTATAAGATTGTCATTTGATTTTATATGTCCATGTTCGATAAAAATTAAAATCTAGATTTTAATCTGAGTCAAATTCAACAATTAATTATAACTATATATTTTATAGGACTTACAACTTTTCAACTACACATTTCATTAACTTTTGTCAAAATCTACAAAAAAAACTGATTTATATTCCCACCAAACTGGGGTATAATCTTACTTGTAAACAGGTGTACATTATAAATGAGCAATAAAGTTGAATGATAAAGTTATATTTATCTAAGACATATTTTCAATTCTTTACTTTTTCGAACATGCGCATTAGTCTAAGAGTAAAATGTTTATTCAAAAATACTAATTAGGATACGAAAGATGTATGTACCAAACACATGATTAGAATGTCAAGTCTAGGTCT